>CABFPE010000395.1:447889-469329 GCA_900660155.1 Hofstenia miamia | reverse complement strand
AAACAACAGAAAAATAGTTTGTAATCACATCAGTGTCCTGTCATGGTCACCATGTAGAATCATGGACTGCAATAGTAATTACACTATAAAACTAATTGACTCTGCAGAAGGTTTTAAATAGCTATACCAGATAGCCCCAATTCCAGCAAAAATTAAAGAGAAAAGAACTTATTAACTAACAGAAACATTGGTAATTCATCCAAGTAATAGATACTTTGAGGTAACATCCAAGATGACCAATTCACATGGCTTCCAGTCAAAGTGAAGTCTTTAGGAAAAGGAAAGTGCTTGACTTGAATGCATGGTGATACCCTATCTGTCTCACTTATTAATTTCTATCTCATAACCACAAAAACATCTCATTTTCATTGTTATCTCTCAGCTCACTAAATAATAGTCTGTAATTGCCAGACATTCGTGCTAACCAATGGCATATTATCATCACAGTGTTATAAATTATAAGTGCATGTATGTGTTGAAGATTGAATGAGAGTTTTATTATTACCTTATACATAACCATATACCTAACCTAATTGGTCCACAATTTGGGCTGGTAAGATCAGAGAGGATCTCCAGGAGCTACATGTTGCCCTGTACCTTGAGAAAGTACTCCCAAATTGTTGCTGTAGTTAAGCAATTAATTTCATATCATAAAAGAAAAATAAGTAAAAGTAAAAGGTAACTGAGGCTAGACAAATTCTATTAACCATTCTCAACATAATTTCTCAATTTATACAATTCAAGTGATTACCTGTCTTTGTTTACAAATAAAGATCACCAGATAATCATGTCACATTTTTCCCTCACAATTCAATTTGAGCAACAATACTATGCAGCACCAAATCAAGGGGACATGAAGTGATTTTTGTAAACTAAATTCAAAATAAGCAGATATGTCATACTGACGTCATTACAAATCTAAATATAATAAATAATAATCAAGAGTTCCCTGAGTGACTCTACAATATCATCTGTCAGAAGATAAGTACAAATGTAGCATAATCCAAAGAAAATGCTGCTAATAAAGAAAGAAGAACAAATGATTAGTTGAAACTAAGATTGAATTATGATTATTTAGAAAAACAATTTAATTTCAATTATTAGAATTATCTTTGTAAAATGCAACCAAGTAATAATATATCAAATTAGTACTTGTCATCACATTTGACAAAATGAAGGGGGCGAATTTGCTTCCATTATTTTCAGCCATTTTGGCAGACAAATTAAATTTGAATTTTGAACAACAGGTACTTTTTCAAGTTAACTATAAATAGAGTGAAAATCAATTTGGAATTTGTTGAAGTAAATTCTTTGAAAATCTTATTCTTAGATTTTATATCAGTTTGATTATTTATACACAATGTCAAGCTAAATGGTAAATGCAGTAGTAGTGGTTTGGAAACATATCAGGAGTGACTTGAGGGTCCTTGATCCAAACCATGAACCTGCATTTATGTTAGGTGTACGAATAGGAGTTTTTCTCTGTTTAGCTGGCTATCAATTTGATCATTTACATGTAATCAATAATCAACATCAGTAAGAAAGGGCTGGATAGCCTAATGTAGGTTATACATATTTTATGTGATAGACATAGGTGACCTATAATAGACCAATAAATTGACTGAGCATGTATTATGTTATTTAAATGTAAGGTAGGAAGCTGCAAGTTAGTAAGTAACTTAATTATATTAATTTAACTAAAGCCAATAGTTTTTGGTAATGGCTAAACTAATATTTATTATGCAGCTAGTGACATTGCAAGGTGGCAAAGTGAATTAAATACACAGTACAAATTGAGTTTAAGTCAGTTATAATTTGCATTGAGAACTACACTGAGTTAGGATAGGAAACACATAAGAACATTGTTGAGCTGAGGCTTGAAGCCACCTAGTGTGACATAATTGATCAAGATATCTTGTGTGGTCAAAATGAGAGAAGAAATGGATGAAACCAAGACTAAAAATATATGATGATTATAATAATTAATATGTAAAACAAGTGATATGATTGATTATTTAATTTTGTAAATTGTTTTGTGCAGTCATCTTTAAATTATGCTCAACAGTATTTGACAAAACAATAGATGGCCAAACAGCGTACTCTAATTAATGCTGATGTTGTGTAATCATTAGCAGAAATATAACCTGAGGGAAAACTGTAAACAAGAAGTGATTAACATGTACTATTATTTAGTATTTAGTTGTTTATTACAAAGTGCTATAAATATAATTCAACTGTTCAAATTATTGATGAATGAATTTACTTTGGATTCACTTTTTCTCTTGTCAGGTTATTTTGTATTTTGATGGAAAGCTAAACGTTCAAGCACAGGGTAATTGTATGGTGGTTCCCACATCTGTTCAAAGGTATGCTGAAGCAGCCTCCTAATAGCTATTCCACAGTGGGGAGGGTGACAGCTGTAGTTACCTTGTAGTGCTATTAGGTTACAAATAGGTGTAGGAGTTTTTACCGTTATAGCTTTCCTAACCAGTGTTGCTTGCCTGTTATTATGATTGCAATGATTACGTTATACATGTTAGTTTCCCTATCGATGAACCTCAGTCAGTTATTGTGTTATCCTACAATCAGTGATTTAGCATTAACATTATTTAGATCATTATTTAAATCGTGTTATCATATTACATTCAGTATTACATTCATTGTCAGTTATTTAATAGTCAAATTGAGTTGCTCATTGTTTCTCACAGTAGACCTTCGGCCAACTTATGCATTCATTTTCTTGCAGGTGGCATTGATTGTTTACATGTATCAAGGGCTATCATGTATTCCTATATATGTAGGGTTATTATATGTAAGGCTCAATAACAAGCTGCTCAAGCATCCCAGTTGCTGTAATCATTTCCATATACAAGTTCATGATAAAAAAACAATCAATGCACTAAATTCCTAAGTAGTTACAAATCCCATCACACTGAGACAGCTTAATTGGTAGATGCAGCTGACTGGTGTCTCTTTGGAGCCACATGATAAACCTTCAAGTGTCAATCCTGTCTTCCATCCTCCATATTTCATCTAAATGAGTTGTAAGGAGTTATGCAGTTAGAGAGGCTAATGTAAATTAATTTAAGTTAATAAACTGAACACTCACTGTGAAGGAGAGAATTAGGAGATTGTAAAACCTACTTAACGTGATAACTAAGAAAAGTAATAAGTTTCTATGAATTCAATACAAAAGTGGCCAGAGGCCACAAGTAAACCATTCACAAAGCAGAGCTATGATGGCAGAGTACCTAAATAGTATTCAGTTAATTCAGTTAAAGAAAGATAGTGGAAATAGATGCAATAAATAGCTAACCAGAGTACATCCCTACCCATGGTTGAGGAGAGACAATAGTTTAAGAGAATCATTTAATCTACATCAACGCTTGGTAGCAGATGCTACATGGTGACCATGACAGCTAAAGAACAAGAACAAGAAGAACAATCAGTTCAACATTTGAACTCAGAACTTAAAGTCAACAAACAAACCAGAGCAACTGAATAGCAGAAGACATGCAAGGAAGCAGATGTNACAGCCAGCAAGGAGTCAACAACTACAACTATACCTAACATAGAGCAGGGGAATGACAACAAGTTGCAACAATCTACCAGCCACTACTACTCATAATGAAAGATGCCAAACACACGAGGAAAAAAAGGTAGCACCAAGAAAGGCACAAAGAGAACAACCCCCACCCCAAGGAGAGCACATTCAGAGACAGATGTATCCTCCATAGAGCTGGAAACTCTACACATGTCCCCAGAAACAAGATCCAATGAAGTGTTAAACATCTTATGCCAAACAAATGAGATGGAAACAATACTGAGAGCCAAGATACAACAATTAACAGAAAGAATGTCAACATTGGAACAAGAGAATGAGAATGCACTAAGCAAACTCAAGATTGAAATGGACAACCATCTGGATAACCAAAGTGATAATTTCCAGAGAGATGTCAAGGCATTAACAAATCAGCTGGCACAGTCAAACAAAGCTTTTCAAGAACAGAACCAGAAATGGGAAAAGATATGCCAACAGTTGGAAGATGTGAATAGGCAATTAATCCTTGACAATGACATCCAGGCTCAGGAGATCAAACAACTCAAAGATAAACTCAGATCAACAGAGTTGGACAGAGATGAAGATCACGAAAATCAGAAGAAAGAGATAGAGGATCTGAGATGGAAACTGAAAAAACTACTGGAGAATGAAAGAGAAAATTTAAAAGTGACAGCAATGTATGAAAGAACAATNAATTTAATGGGAAAGTGGACAGCTACAACCCAACATTTTTGGAATGGCTGCAAATGTTTGAGATTATGATGGCAGAAAGGAAGGTAAACCAAAGGGCTGCAGCCACAAGGTTCCCACTATTCTTAACAGGGGCAGCCTCTCAACACTACTTACTCCTTGATGCAGACACAAAACAAAACTACAAACTATTGATCAGAGACTTCATAGACTATTATGAAAATGAAAGCTTTAAAAACCAATATTGAATTATACTAAATTCTACAAAAATGCGGAAAACAGATGACATCTGAAATTATATCCAACAAATAGAATGATTATTGACACTCAGTTCAAGGGAAAGCACATATTCCAAGTATGACCTTTTTTCTCATATCTGCAAAGGTATGCAACATAGATGACAAGCTGGAAAAGATGATCAGGATATACAGGCAACAATAGAAAATAATGCTCACATCTACAAAAAAGTGATATGTAATAAGGAAAAGCCAACAGAATGGAGAAATAACTACAAAATGCAGACAGGGAACACCAAGGCATTCAAATAGGAAAAAAACAGAAAAATTAATCAACATAAAAAACAAGGATGGGAAATCCAAAAAGGTAAGAGAAAGGGACATAAAATGCTATGCTTGTGGACAAAAGGGGCACAGGAAGGATGAGTGCAGAAAACAACTCAACATGATCAGAGAGGAAGAAGCATATTACAATGACAAGGATGTAATCAAATATGAATCAGAATTGGTAGAGGATCCCCAAACAGAGGAAGAATTGGAAAACTAGTCAGAGTGCCAACTCAAAAAAACTGAGCACCAATAATGATTATGATGAATTTGGATAACATTAACACAATAATGATAATGATAAATGGGATTTTAACAAAAGCAACAATTGATACAGGAGCAGCAACATCAATAATAATGGACGAGTGCACAATGAAACTGGGATTTAAACAAGATGACTTACAGTGTTCGAACAAAAGACTAATTAACGCATCTGGAGAGTACATAGATACAAAAGGCAAGATTGAGGCAGTACAGATTAGAATAGCAAACACAACCTTCAAGCAAACACTGGTGGTAATAGATACCCACAACAATTTACTGCCTTATGAGGTAATATTAGGTGATGATTTCCTGACAAAAAATGGATGTGTAATAAATTATGCTGACAGAACAATCAAAGTAAGGGAAGAGGAAATTGAAATCAGAGAACATGAAGGAAAGCCATCAATGATAGTCTTCAAGCTAGAAGAAGATATTAAATTGCGACCATATCAATGGAGCATGCATGAAGTGAATACAGAAGATGTGATAACAGCAGATATAATGATCTACAACAACAAAGGAATCAATTCAAAGAGAGTGTCAATGCTGTAAAGTGTATGTGTGATAAAAAACAGCAGAGGAAATGTACAGATACTTAATGCAATGAATCACAACATCAACATGAAGAAAAGAAATGTACAAATATTCAGACAGTATGTCAGATCTAGCATCAAAGCTATTTGGAGAGCAATGGAAGAAATTCAATGAAAAGAATAGTTTGTATGTTCGCCTCAAGGACTTACAAATGAAAACAGGAGGTACCCCACACTGCTGACTCAAGGGCGAGTGGACAAAAACCATTGATGTAGCCAGTACTCCCCACAACTGACTTGAGGGCAGAGGGACAAAAGCTGAAGAAGAAGATCAATACAAAATACCCGAATTGGCTGAAGAGGAATACCAACACCTGAGCACAGCACAATTGCAACAACTTTGAGAGGTACTAGAGAAACACAAACACATATTTAACTACTGAGAAATAAGTGTAGGACAAGCAATTGGCAAAACACACAAGATCATTACAACAACAAACAAACCAATAAAACTACCAGTGAGGTGAGTGCCAGAACAGATGAAGGAAGAATACAACAGGATACTCAATGAACTAATCAATAACAAAATAATACGACCCAGTGAAAGCCCATATGCCACACCTACAGTATTTGTGAAACAGGGAGACAAACACAGGTTATGCATAGACTTCCAGAAGTTGAATGAGGTAACAAAAAAAAAGTTCATATCCGCTGCCAAGGATAGAGGACATGCTATACAAAGTGAGCAAACACAAGTACTTCACCCCAATAGACTTATGCAAAGCATATTGGCAAGTGAGAATGGAAGAGGAAGACATAGAAAAAATGGCGTTCATAACTCCCTATGGCCTATACAAATGGATATACATGGCATTTGGTCTTTGCAATGCGCCCACAACATTTCAAAGATACATAATGAAAGTGCTTAAAAATAAGAAACACAAGATGGAGGATGGAGTGAATGCATATATCAATGACATCATCATGATGAGCAACATCATTGAGGAACACCTGCAGAAATTGGAATGAACATTATCAATCCTTCAAAAAGCAGGCCTGAGAAACAATGGAAATAAGTGCAAAATCTTAAAGGAAAAAATCATATTCTTAGGGCGAGTTATCGAAAAAGGGCGAATATGCATGAAGGATAATACAAGAGATATGATCAGGAGAATAGAGAAACCAAACAACAAGAAGAACATCCAGAGGATAATGGGTTTTTTCAATTATTACAGCACGTTTATCCCCAACATCACCAGAAAACCGCCAAGATTACGCAGCTGATGAAAAAAACAGTGCCATTTGTATGGACATGGCAGGAGCAGGAAGAGCTTGATAAGATAAAAGAGGAGTTAGCAAAATTGCCATCATTAAATACGCCTAACTACAATGAAACATTTATTCTGGACTGTGACGCCAGCAAGGTAGGTATTGGAGCACTACAATGAAACATTTAATCTGGACAGGGAAGTACCCATACAATTCTTTAGTCGCAAGTTGAAACCAAGCGAAGAGAACTATGGGTCAACAAAATTGGAGATGTTGGCACTGATCAAGAGCATAAAAAAGTTTAGACATTTCCTAATAGGACGGCAATTTGGAGTTCACACTGATAACAGCAGATTGGCATGGCTCAAGAAGTTTTCAGGTGATAAATCAGGAATAGTCTTGAGATGGATCAAATACCTAAACAAATTCACCTTCATGATTGAACACTGAAAAGGAACACTGGACATGAATGCTGATTTTTGGATGGCACTTCCTGAGTATCAGAGAGACATGACTAAGGAAGATGGAGAGAAAAAACAATTTCAATTTCTACCACACACAGAGTATGAAGGACTTCCAGAGATGAATGTTGACAAGAAGGGACAAGCAGTGCTACCAATCACAATAAAAGAGGAAATTTCAGAATTTGAAATTGTAGAGAACCAGAAGGATGACGTGATATTAAGTGAAATCATAAGAAAACTACAAGAACCAAGTGTGAAAGTATCAAAGTTAACCACGAGTTACTACGAGAGGTACAAATGGAAAAGAAACAAGAATGGACTCCTATATGTGGAAGGACAAACCAATAGAATCACAATACCAGAATATTTCAAATGTGAACTAGTGAGGAAAATCCACAAAAAGGGCCATTTGAGCATCACACAGATGGAGAGCACATTCAATGTGAGATTTTTCATGACAGCAATAAGAAAAGTCACAGAAGAAATCATTAACAAATGTATGGAATGTCTCCTCCACAACAAACAACATTTTCTGACACAGAGGGCACCACTAGAAAAGATCATAGCAACAAAACCAAATGAAATCATACATATAGATTTGGAAATGTTGTCAAAAGATGAGGAGGGGTACCAGTGCCTCTTGGTGATGATGGACAACTTCACCAAATATGCGAAGTTGGTCCTGATGAGGAACATGATGGCTGAAACAATGGCCAACATAGTAATGAAAGAATGGATCCTGAAGTTCGGGCCAATGGAGACAATAATTATGGATAAGGGGCCACAATTTGAGAGCAACCTGTTCCAGGAAATGGCACGCCTACTGGAAGTCATAAGCAAGAGAACAACAGCATATCACCCACAAGTGAATGGGGTGGTGGAGAGACTGAATAGAACATTGATAAAATTGATCAGAGTCACAGCCTCAAGAATAGGAGGACGTAAATGGAGGGAGGTAATCAAAATGATCAAGTATTTCTATAATACGTCCATACACTCAACAACCAGAATAACACAGTTCAAAGCAATGTTCAGAAGGGAGGTGGTGACACCATTATCAATGCAGTACTTTGCATATAGTGGAAAGTTAGACAACCAATATGTAGATCAACTAAGAAATTGGATAACAGTGATACATGAGACAATGTGCCACAACATAAAGAAATCAGCTGTGAGGCAACAGCATAACTACAATAAAAAAATTTACAGTCACACACACAAACTAGGCGACACAGTTTATGCATTCACACCCATGAAATTAACCAATACAAACCAGGTCTGAAAATTAAAAATGGTATGGTCAGGTCCATATAAAATAACGCAAGTATTACCAAATAATGAGTACATGTTAAATAATGGCAGATTACTGCACTTCCAAAACTTGAAACAGGCAATGGCAGATATCAAAGAATTGATATTAGATGAAATTGCTGAGTGCTGCCAAAACATGCAGCAAGAGATAAACATATATATGACCCGAAATATGGGATGCAACAGCCATTAAGGAAGAGAGTGCTCCAAACCTGAAGACCAAATGAGATGACAACATCAAACACACAGAGAAGAATACTAAGACAGTCTTGAACCAGATGTCCAACAGAAGACAGAAGGGATGAGAACCAACCAACGACTAATCAAAGGCGCAGAGTGAGAAGGCGTCCTAGTAGTCCCCAAGGCTGATTTGAGGGCAGGGAGACCAAAAGACACAATGCCTCTCCCACTGGATATCTGCACTGCTGATTTGAGAGCACACAGAGAACCAGTGAACATCCCAGAGATCTGCACTGCTGATTCGAGAGCATGCAGAGAACTGGTGAAAAGCAGCACAATCTTCCCTCCAGTCCACGCTGCTGATTCAAGGGTGGTGCGACCATTGGAGTTCCAGGGGAAGATAAGAGTGGGCAAAGAACTGTGCATATATGAAAGTGATTCAAGGCTGAGATATTGATGGAACCCACAGCTGGTCAATTGCTGAATGTGCAAACTGTGAGCCAATTTGAAGGCGCTTCAGTTGAAATGATCAGCATGGACTCTCACATACAAAAAACAGCAAAGACAGAGGGCAGTAATCTACCAATAGTACTTGATGTGCAGAAAAGACTGATGGTCAATACAATTATAAGTTATCAAAGAGAATTAGATGAGACAGTGGAATGGCCATACATGCACAGTACAGTTCACGTCACTTTCAATGACAATTTCACATTGGAAACAGCCCAAGCTATCATGGCATACATAGACAAGATTGTGAAAATACCAGAAATCAACATTGATAAAGATAACCTTACAATCATTCACATCCTAAAGGAAAAAGAATATAACAAAAATTTGGAGAAGCAGCTAGGCCAAATGTTAAGAATGGCTAGAGTACAGGGCATAGAAGTGGTCATCATCAGAAGAACAACAATAAAAGAATTACCACCATTCTTAAGAGAACTAGAGATTCAGATAGAGAACGTGTTCTTATGGGAGAAAATAACAATGAAAGAAAAAATCGCAGAATTAATTCGTTTAGACCTACAGATTAATCTTTTAACAAAAGTGAATAGAACAGGGATTGTGCTGGAAGAAAAAACAGTATTTGATGAACCCATGAGGAAATACATGTGGGGTGCCACATCTGAGACACTATTAAGACAGGTCAAAACAGAACCATGGATAACAATGAGGAAGATCATCAAATGAAAAATAGTAGACAAATTGTAACAATGATAGAGAACAAAGAAATTCAACAAATGTTAGAAAGAGATATGAAAAGATATGAAAAGGAGAGCCCTCACTGCACATTTGTAAAGATCATTAGGAGCGTGGAAATGATGTGAAGGGGAGGAATAACAGAACCAGTGGAAGTTTGTGAAATGACGATGAAAACGCAAAAAGAAATGTTAGAAGAGGAAGAACTCATCAACACAACTAATATTATCACTGAAGACACAACAACAAATCGATAGAATCAACATAGAAAAATGGGAAGCCTCAACGCCAGAACACGTGATGGAATGGATTAATACAGATGACGAGAGATTCTTAGTTGAAATAAAAATAACAAAGGAAAAAGAAAAGATTCACTCAAGAAACTACCAGTACGTGAAAGAAGAACAGACAGTAGCATCAATGAAATTGATGTTTACAGAAGCATTCATGGAGACAGAACTGGAAGAGATGCTGAAACCCTATAACCAACTAGCAGTTGATGTGGAATACATCACGTCAAAATTAGAACTAAACAACAGCATACAAATGAAAATGAGCAGAAGAGAACTAACACAGATATTTTGGGAGACACTGAAAGAAAGCAAAATGAACTATCCAGGCATGATCAGACTGGCAACAGCACCAGTAACATCACAAGATTACAGGGAAATAGAGCAACAAATAAGAGCAAAAATCCTTATATGCACCCCACCAAAAACAGTGTCAATCCTGATGGTGCTCCCATGATGGAGGATACCAAAAAATGTAAAGATCGCCAAGACTTTCCTACACAAGTATAAGACATACGTGAACATGAAAGAAGATGTGAAAGCAATAGTTGAATGGGACGATTATAAAAAGACAAATACTACAACATATTTAAGAGGGTTATATTAATCACAATGATAAGGGTGAATATAAACAGCCCAATGAAAATGACAGAAAAAGACATGAGGGAAAATCTCAGTTTTTTTTCAAGGAAGTCACAAATCCCCCAAAGTTGTTGAAAGTGCTTTTTATCCCTAAAGTTAGATACATCAACCACATATTCCACAACATTAGATGCACACATGACAATAATGATTGTGTTGAAGGACATATAGCTCTACAATAAGAATTTCAATATCTTCAGAGAAAGGTTGAATGAGCTCCACATGACAATAAAATTGAACTTGGCTCTGAGGCAAATGAAATACTTGGGGTGTAAAGAGACTGAGGCAACAGAAATTGAGATTATTCTTAAACTGATATAGAAGAGACAATGCAGAGCAATTTCAATGGAAAGATGAACAGGGAAGCAACTCAATAGAGGAAGCATTCACACTAGTCCATGGAGAAAGCAGACTTGCTCAAGTAAAAGTCAGGCTGGAGGGGAAATATGAGAAAATGCAAAGGTATTCCAGTCAGCCCCACTTAAGGTAGAATGGTGTAAATGGAAAGGCACCTATTCTCACCAAATTGTAAATAGTAAATTTTAGTAGCAATTTTATTTAGAGCATTTTATTTGTAAAGAACTATGATTGATTTTGTAAGAAAAACAGGTCAAATAGATTATAGCAAAAAATAGTTCAGCTGAAAGTCATTTGTTTGAATTTGACCAAAACAAGCAAAAGATAAATTTGAAATTACAGTGATTGTCTGATTGATTAGAAAAGGAATAATTAAGACCTGCACGTGATTCTAGTGTTTTTGTATACCTGTATACAATTATCAATAGAAACTATGTTGCAATATACTTTAGTTCAATAAACATTTAGCAGAGGTTGGTTCTCTTTTCTTAACTAAATTGAATTGCAGAAGTTGGAAATGCTTGTAATTTACTAAATTCTAAATTGGCAATGGTGGTGGTGACATCACCTGTTATATTGGATGGTGCACACTAAGATCAATTAAGGAATATCAGTAACTTTACAATGATTAAATGTTTAAATCTAACTCTCCTATGAAAAATTATTCTATTATTTGTTATGTGGTTTTGTTGTAACAATGAACTCACTTCCATTTGGCAATGTAAAAATTGAAGTCAATTTTCATAAGTATTAATGCTAATAAACAAACTAATGATTAATTATCATACAATTTAAAGATGCTTGTATTGTAGAATTATCACCCAGGCCAGGATGTGAAATTGACAATGGTAATTTAATCCCTTGTGTTACAGATTCCTATTTTGGGGCAATATCTAGCTTCCAAATGGCGTGGTCTTTAGAATAACTTTAGAAATAACTAATATTAATTTTTGTTAATTTGTAACTGATTTTTAATTTTTCTTAATTTAATGTAACATCCAATGCCAGCTTGATAATGGGTATCAGCCTGACGCCAAATTCATTCACCAACATTCAAATTCATGTGATGGTTCCAGACACTGATGATTCAGCTCATACTCACAGAGGACAGAATACTATGTGTGCCCTAATTATCAGTGAATAAATAAACATGACACTACTCAAATTATTCTCAGTCTCAATGTGTAATGAGAGTTTCAAACACTAAACTACTACTGTAGAATCAGTGGGGTGAGTCTAGCAGCTCAAGCAGTACAAGGTTGCAGAGAATTACCATTGCTGAGAGCAGCCTGTATTCTAACAAAGCAAATGCAAATTGGTAGTTCACCAATTTCACTGTAGAAAAGAGAACTGATAACATTTCCAAGAAGGCATTTCAGCTAGCAACCAATTTACACAGCATCTCGCCTAAGCCAAATCATTAGAAACCATCCTCACTATCCAAGGTACTAATTGTGTGTCTCAAGTTTAATTTCTACCTCATTAAAACAAATTTAGCTCAGAGTTCTTGTTATCTCAGCTCATGTAATAGATATTAATAACATGTAATTACCACATATTTGTGTACGCCAGCTGCATAGTATATTTCACCAATTTCACTGTAGAAAAGAGCTCTGATAACAATTGATCAAATTAGTAGTTCTTTAATCCTTATACTGATAAGTAGCCTAAAGTGACCACAATCTGGGCTCACATCTGTCAAGGAGCGAGTTATTGCCCCAGACACAGCTGAGTTCCTCCCACATTATTGCCGGATCTTACAGTTGCATTATTATAAAATTCATACCAACTCTAAAAAGGTTATTAGATAATAAATAATGAATGAGCAAATGTTATCCAGGGAGAATGAAATTTATTTGACATTTGAGAACAGTAAGTTCCCTATTTTATACAGAAAAAAGGTAAATATTTACTGTTTTACAAAAATTCACTTGTTTCCCTCACAAATTAAAAGAGCAATCACACGTATTCTCTAATTGAGGGGACAATTTCACTAAATTCGAAAAATACATGTAAGTTCAAAGAACTGCAAATTAACAAAAATCACTAAATCAATGATAGTAAATAGCACCAAATTAATTAGATTGCCAATAATTGAAAAATAAAAATAATAAAGGCCCTGAGTGACTCTATGAATAGACAATAGCTGGTATACAATATATAAGCACAACTAAAAACATATATACAACTATTAAATAAAAAGCAGCTTTCTAACCTACTTATAAAAATACAATAAATAATCATCTACTAAATTTGGTTGATTATTAGTCAACTATCATCAATAGAATTTGGATCTAAAATAAGATATAAGTAATCCTAGATTTGGCTGCTTCACCTTTCTCAAATTTGTTATTACATGTAGTTGGATTTAAATGATAGCAAGCTAAGCACAATTAGAATAACCCTATACCTATGCATAACTTAAATGCATTTCTCAATCAAGGACTTCAACCTCAATAGTCATCCTTGCCATGGTTTCTTGATCATTATTTTGCATGAAGTGCTTAGCTTCACATTTTAATAATAAATCAAAACAGTACTGAATAAAAGATAAATGTAATTCCAAAGAATATATTTCTTCATCAACTGAGTTTTTTGGTAACTATTTATACTAATTTTTTATAAATATATTGATACTGAAAACAAGTACCTGTCACCTTACAATTTCTGTTCTAACATTTAGAAGTTTTGCATGTCTTATATCTGAGTACTAAAATAAACATGGAGTGTTTCATTCACTGATTTATGTCAAAAATAGCTGGTGTCAGATATTTGTTTGCACTGTTTAATAAATCAGTTTATTAGCAAATCAAATGACAAATAGTAAAGTATTTCCTTTCTTTTTGTTCTTTGTTTTGATCATAATCTCTTGATAATGTTTTCTATTTTTTATTGGAATGTGCTATAGTATCAATAACAATTGAAAAGAAGAAGTGTGATCATAGTAAATTCAAACTGTTGATTATTTGTTTAATTAATGTTAATTAATTTTAATAATGCATATCATGTCACTCAGTTCTTGACTTTGCTATAATTATTGTGTTAGT
The DNA here is from genome assembly GCA_900660155.1 of Hofstenia miamia. Classification (NCBI taxonomy): domain Eukaryota; kingdom Metazoa; phylum Xenacoelomorpha; order Acoela; family Hofsteniidae; genus Hofstenia; species Hofstenia miamia. Next base: position 454,954 of record CABFPE010000395.1, on the reverse strand, counting down.
GTATTATCAGTACTAAAGTAAGAGAAATATTGATACCCAATGCTTATTTTGAAATTACAAAGTATTTTTGTGAGAAAGATACAGCATCCTAAACCAATTAAAGTATTTTTGTGAGAAAGATACAGCATCCTAAACCAATTATAGTTAGTTGTTCATATAATGCAAGTGTATAATACAAATATATTCAGTTGCATATGATAGGGAACTAAGAGTTGAGGGAACCATATTGCTGATCCATATGAATTGTTAAAACAAATACTGTTAAGAATAGCCACTCTTGATGAAACAGGTCTCAAATATTGATAGCAGAGGATTTCACTGTCTAAGAAATATAGTTACAACAATGGATTCCATTAAAAACATCACCAATCAAATCAGTATGGACATTGTTTTATACAGGCTAAATTCTGTATTCTACTTCATTGCAAAACCAAGGTTGGCAACCAACATGTTATTGCATATTAAAGTTATGGTGGAGTTAGGTTATAAATATGAACTGCATGAAGTTACATAAATCCATGTCTTTAGTGCTTACACAGCAGGCATCAGAAAACAACCTTGGTTAAACACTGACATACTTGTTAATAGTAAAAACATTTGATATGACAGAAACACATAATCATATATGCAATGTAAATCTGATAGAATGGATGTGCAATGTTGTTTTGAAGAATTAAGAAATCTACCCCATTTGTACATTCAGGAAAGTAATAACATTTGAGAGAATTCTACAAGAGGTATGCAATGATAAGTTAATACAAATAGTTGAAATTAAGCTAAAATCTGAGAAAGAAGTTTGGAATGAAAAACAACTTTTAAATGAATCTAAAATATTGTTATCTTTTAAAATGCAGCAAATAGTATGCAAACATTTAATTCAAAAAGTTTGGAAAACCTGTGCAATGTCAACTATTGGAGTTTAAAGAAGCTGTTGTCAAGGATATGCTTATTGAGGAACCATTTTATAGCTTACTTTTAACTATTTAAGTAGTTACTTATTTGGTATTTACATTTGTTTTTAAGTTAACAACTATGGTGTTATCAATTATCTGATTATTGTATTTACTCATTTGCAATTTTACAAGTATTAATTTATTTCACAGTGTCTTTATGTTTAGATATACAAGTTAGAATCAACTTTGTTTTATTCTGTTACTTAAGATAAGTTAGATTCATGCCTAAATACTTTAGACATATTATATTAGTAATGTCTTCACCAAATTCCCAATTGTAGAATCACAGGGGAGCTCTGGCTACTCTAGCTGTACTGGGAAACTCAAGAGTTAATATCAAAGGTTGCAAAAGCTACCATTGTAGAGAGTGACCCACATTCCAGCAAAAGAAAGAAGCATTGGTGGTTCACTGATTTACTTAAGAAAAACAGAAATCATCCTTAGAGAACATACTTCCAGCAGTGACCAATTCACATGGCATCATGCTGAAGCAATATCCATGAAGCCATCCTGACTTGCCAAGGTGCTAATTGTGTGTCTCAAGTATTAATTTCTAGCTCAATAAACAATTTATCTCAGAGTTCTATTATCTCAGCTCATGTAAATAAATAATAGAAAAAGGCACATAATTTCTATGCTTTCATGTTGTGCCAACAGCATAACATATTTGCAGTGTGTCATTATTATGTGCATGTACAAAATGAAATGATCAAATTAAAAGTTCTTATTCCCTAAACTTAATCATAGCTGTAACCTAAAGCAACCATGATTTGGGTTGTCACCTTTAAGGAGCTATTTGTTGGCCCAGACCCAGTGCAGTTTCCTCCCAAATTGTAGCAGAAATTATTAAACTAACATCTATGTAAAAATCTAAAAGGGGTTGCCAGGTAATCTCCTGTAGTCAGGAGCTAATCAGGCAGTGTCTTTATAGGTTGTTCAATCTCCACGTAAAAGTATCATAGAAGCATTCATTGAAGGCCCTTCAGCACAATCATGAGCATCATGAGCACATCAGTGTCAGACATATGGGCATCTTCAGCACAGATCCAGGTGTTCAGGTAGAAATGGGTAAAGACTCCTCTTAGCAACCCCATGTGAGTAGCATGATCCATGAATAAAGAGCAGTACTCATTTACCTGCTGAAGTGTCATTTCCTCAGGATTGGTGATTTCAATCTGCTTAGTAATGTCATAGTAACAAGTTAGAGTTTTGATATTGTTCATCCACATGAGGTCATTTGATGTTTGAAACAGGATAAGGACCCATGAATCTAAAGTTGCTATCTTGTTATGAATTTTTTGTAGTTGGGTGGATATTGGTTGCCCTTTCTGAAAAATATCCTAAGTGGTTAACTTCCCATTGATAAAGACATTCTCAGGATTACTGCCTTTGATTAAAGTTTCCCTAGTCTCCTTGTATTCTGGTGTCTGCATGGCTTTGGAGATCTCAGCAGCAGTGGACACATAGTTAATCTTATCAGAGAGATGGGCTGACACTCTTTTGCGTCCTTTCTTGACTCACCAGCATGGCAGGATTAATGGAGTCATTATGCAAGTTGGAGGTATGCAAAGCAGATTGTTCTTTTTATCATTAGTCTCAACTTGGTAAAACTCAACCTTCTTCTTCAGCATAGCAGTTTGGTATCCCAAAATGTACTGCAGAGTCAATTTGAGCATTGGAGATTCTAATTCAAGATGTGGTGAATTCTACATCCAAGGCTATTTATCACCCAGGGGATTGTAGAAGCACCAGTTCCTCTTTCATGAACATTTCTGTGAGGCACCACTTCATGAGATATAAGAACCAAGATTGTTTTGGTTACTCTCAATGATGTGGTTGATGATAGAGAGTTTCTTTGCAAATTCATCAGGGTGGTGCTTTATTGTTAAGATACACTCATCTTTGGTGATAGACCAGGCAGGTGTAGGCATGGGAGAGCTGGTGAAGCCAGAAAACTTTTGTAGATTAACTGCCTCAATAAGGGCTCTTTGGTGCTAGGAGACACTTCAATCATAGAAGAAGAAAGTAGTTCTTCTTCTCTGTAAAACTGTTCAGGTGAGCACATTATACAATTACAGTGATAGGGATTATTTTGCCATCCTTTGTGGCTTGCCTATGTGTCTCAGCAACCTGGTTGTAGCTGCATTTAGGGTAGTTCATTCTTTCCAAGTTAAAAAAGATCTCAGTCTTTTTGTGGATGTTATAAGGTCTTACCAATTTTAAAAACTGTTGTGTTGACCCAGGCTCTTGATGGATCAAGCCACTTGTGCACAGTAGTGCTTTCTCTGATGATAATGATGGAAATTGCATTTTGGCTGTGGAGATGCCCTAGCAGACTACTCACTAACTTCTTGCAGTGCTCCCTGGCTTTCTTAGTCTTCCCAGGGGATGATGACCAGGGCATGTGTGTAGGTGCTAATTCTTCATTTTCCATGATGCTGGGCAGATAGCTATCTTGTGTGTGCACTTTCTGGCAAAATGCTCTTGGGTGTTCTGGTCAAGAGGCAATTGGAGTTGGGGATCACATGTAAGGAAAATTGACAAAATCCAAACAGCTCCACATGACTGAGTTTGCAGCACAAATTTTGTGGTAAATAATCTCTCAGCATAGTTTTGCCAGTCTTGGGATGTATATGAAATGTGCAACTTGATAAGGAGTCTCTCCACTGATCAACTGTACTGTGAGGTTGGGCTACAAATGTTAATGGTGGGCCAAGCAGACTTGGGGTTTTTGTTGACTTTAAGGTTTGTCCAGATCTCATTGATCTCAGTGAGTGTGGCAGCACTTTGTGAAAAGGCAAAAGTAATGTGGTGATCAGTAACTAAGACAAGGCTGGGCCAGTTAACATTTATTGACTCTGTGAGTGTACTGCTGCATCAATAATAAGCCTTGTATTGACTGCCAGGTGGTGAGTAAGGATATTCCTGCATAGTAGGAGATCCATGTAAGACAATTTTGTAATTGAAAAGTTACTTGACTGATACCTACTGGTAGGGTGATAATAATTAGTATACAAGATGGTGAAATTCTCCATCCTGAAGTGGAGGCTCTTGACTTGCTCAGGTATGCTGCCCTGATACTCTTCTTTCAGAAACATTACAAGGCAGATATGCTTGACTTTAGCAAGCCAGTATGCAATCTTGATATTCTCCATGATCTTTGGCTGTTCTATCTAACTGACGTGGAAAAAGTAGATAATGAGCAGGTTCTCAAAGTCAAGGTTTACACATTCAAACTTCTGAATTTCACTCTTCTTACTTAGGAGATGGCACATGTGTGTGAGGTTGAAGTCCTCATCAAACATGGTGTGAACTGTGCTCTGCCAATAGGGCCTCTTAAGCCCACCATGCATCTTTGAGTTGTAGCATATTATCATGCTGACATTGGGTCTACACTCTGCATTGATAATAAATGGGATAACATCCACCAAATAGGTTAGGGACTTTGTGTTGAAGGTCCATCACAATTTATTCTTCATCTCTTCAGACAGGCTATCAAGAACAAAGCTGACAGCCTTAGGGGTGGCTATAAAGTACAAATGCAGAGTCTCATCTTCTACCTTAGAAGTCTTTTGTTGTTGCTCTTCTGTCTTCTTGGATCTGACACTAGTGGATGCATGTAATTAAGGACTGAGACTAGAGGGGGTTTTCAAATCACTTCAGGGTGGTTGGGCATAAGCACTAATGTTAGCAAAAGGCACTCTTAACTTACTTGGCTCCTCAGGTTCCCAAGGGGATATTTGTCTCCCCAAGTAGTTATCCAAGGTCCACTCCCAAGAGGATATTTGTCTCCCCAAGTAGTGGCAATGTCTGCTAGTCCTCTGCATGCAACCTACCTCGGGATGTGCTCTTGTCTGCTTGGTGCAGGGTATCATCTCGCCTCCTCTCTTCATCTCATGGNAGGATATTCCTGCATAGTAGGAGATCCATGTAAGACAATTTTGTAATTGAAAAGTTATTTGACTGATACCTACTGGTAGGGTGATAATAATTAGTATACAAGATGGTGAAATTCTCCATCCTGAAGTGGAGGCTCTTGACTTGCTCAGGTATGCTGCCCTGATACTCTTCTTTCAGAAACATTACAAGGCAGATATGCTTGACTTTAGCAAGCCAGTATGCAATCTTGATATTCTCCATGATCTTTGGCTGTTCTATCTAACTGACGTGGAAAAAGTAGATAATGAGCAGGTTCTCAAAGTCAAGGTTTACACATTCAAACTTCTGAATTTCACTCTTCTTACTTAGGAGATGGCACATGTGTGTGAGGTTGAAGTCCTCATCAAACATGGTGTGAACTGTGCTCTGCCAATACGGCCTCTTAAGCCCACCATGCATCTTTGAGTTGTAGCATATTATCTGCATTGATAATAAATGGGATAACATCCACCAAACAGGTTAGGGACTTTGTGTTGAAGGTCCATCACAATTTATTCTTCATCTCTTCAGACAGGCTATCAAGAACAAAGCTGACAGCCTTAGGGGTGGCTATAAAGTACAAATGCAGAGTCTCATCTTCTACCTTAGAAGTCTTTTGTTGTTGCTCTTCTGTCTTCTTGGATCTGACACTAGTGGATGCATGTAATTAAGGACTGAGACTAGAGGGGGTTTTCAAATCACTTCAGGGTGGTTGGGCATAAGCACTAATGTTAGCAAAAGGCACTCTTAACTTACTTGGCTCCTCAGGTTCCCAAGGGGATATTTGTCTCCCCAAGTAGTTATCCAAGGTCCACTCCCAAGAGGATATTTGTCTCCCCAAGTAGTGGCAATGTCTGCTAGTCCTCTGCATGCAACCTACCTCACTTCTGGGATGTGCTCTTGTCTGCTTGGTGCAGGGTATCATCTCGCCTCCTCTCTTCATCTCATGGGTTAGGTCTTTGTTACACTCATCTTCTTGTGGGCAGTTGGTTTTCCACTCTTTTCATCTATTCAACTTGGTTACTAAACATAGAGATTAAATTAAGTTCCCAATCTTGGGTATTTAAATGATCTAAATACTCTTGATCTCTGACTCTATGCCTAGGCAAAACATGAGTAGCAGTAATGTTGCTACTATTACCAAGGTTACTATAGTTACTATCATACTCAACATTGATGAGGTCATCCTCCTCACATTCTGTGAGGTTATCATAAGTCTCAAAGTCATTTACTCTGTCGTCAACAAGTGAAAATTCACTATTAGGGTCGATGATGACATTATCAATATCCTTCACAGTTCTCTTGAGTTTTTTAATGTTGGCAACTCTCCCATTATTTAATAAGTACTTGTGGTGATCTAATACCTTAGTTATAGTCAACAGACCTTGCCAATTAGTGGCAAGCTTTCACACTTGGTTAGCATCATTAAATTGGCAAGGAAAATAGCAAAGACTTTGTTGCCCTGCTTATGAGGCTCACCATATAATTTACAATTAAAATTCCCTCATTGGCAGATAACAGATTGATTCATATTCCTACAGATTGTAAAGTGCACTTCTTGGAGTTGATGCAACATGCAATTTACAAAATTTTCCAGAGTAGGTTCATTGTAGTCAAAAAACATAATAGAAAGAGGCATACTTGCTTCATGACCAAACATTGCCTTGAAAGGGTTGACCTTTGTGGTGGAATGAACTGCAGTATTGTAAAAATATTCCACTGCCTCAATAACTCGCTTCCAATTCTGACCCACTGCTCAGGCAAGGGCGACCCAGATTAACTTAATAACTGTGTGGTTGAGTCTTTCCACAACACTGTTCAACTGTGGGTGATATGCCATAGTAAATTCGTGAAGGATTTCAAGTTCTTTAGTAAGGGTCTCCATGAGATGGTTATTGTAAAGTCACTTGAGGCCCTTCTTTATTTTTATTTTTCAATTATTGGCACTCTCCAATTAATTTGGTGCTATTTACTACCTTTGATCTATTGATTTTTATGAATTTGCAGTCATTTGAACACAGGTTTTGAATTTAGTGTAATTGTCCCCTTGATTAGAAAATATGTGTGATTGCTCAATTAATTTGCAAGGGAAACAAGTTAATTTTGTAAAATGGTAAATATTTACCTTTTTTCTGTAATAAATAGGGAACTTACTGTTATCAAATGTCAAATAAATTTCGTTCTCACTGGATAA
>CABFPE010000395.1:397228-410813 GCA_900660155.1 Hofstenia miamia | reverse complement strand
TCCTATTGCAGAACAAGCTGATATTGCCACAGCGCAATTTATTGAAGCTTACATGTGACTTTTAGAAAAAACGGAGGGTCATCGATTTCAACAGCAATTCGAAGATGGCGCTAAGCGGTTACAAGACATTGTTTGGAGCTTAGAAAAGAAACTAAAAGAGCAGGTGCAGCTGATCGAAAGTCTAGAACAAACTAAAATATTTTTTGATGCTCAACAAAGAGAAGCGAGAATTGTTGTTAACGTTAGTTATGTTTTGTATTTCCATCATATATATACAAATTTTTAGGCTTATAAAAACTATGGAAGTCGAATTCTTACCATGAAAAAAAGGGTAGATGAAAAAAAGAAAAATCTTAAGGCAGCTTTGCAAAAGGCGAATACCTCTGGCGATATTGTAGGCGCAACGGACATGGAAATTGATGATGATGTTCAAAAAGGTTAATTTCTTTCCTTGTATCGTACTTTCTTTTTGGCTTTATTGAACTTCAAAAACGGATTTTTTAATTTCAATGTTATTCCCATTTTATTCTGTCAGTAAGTGATGTATTAGGTAATATCTATTGAAGAAGGAATGCCTTCCAATGCACATCTTCATTTTATTAAACATTATGAATCGGTGCATTTTAAAAATATAGATTTTAATAAAACAACATTGTAGGCATGGCTCTTTCCGAAAATGAATTTGTTGCTGAAGTGAGAGTAATTATATAGCTATTGTGATGTTATTTAGATTCTGTGTTAACGTTAAATAGTATCAGTTCTTCTGTTCTCTCTAACGTTTTATCCACCGTTGGATCATCTGGTAAGATTTTACGCACTGTCTGTCAGCATGAACAGTTTTCGTAAATCATGAGATTTTTACAAAGTATCTAAATTAGTCATTAAATTTAATTTAATTGAATGTATCTTTTAAAATAATTATTTCATTGGTTATATTGTCTGAATCCGACAATATTATACATCTCATTCAGAGAAAATGCAAGAATTGAGTTATTTGTCTAGTGGCTATTTTGAAGTAATCGCTGTACAAATGAGGAAATTAGTAATGAAATGTATTGTCTCCTGCAAGATATTGTGGCATGTTAGGTAGCATGTTGAAAGAAATACAATGTTAGCGTTAAATACTATTTACAATTAAAGACATTTCAAAAAGTTTAAAAATCTAAAAAGCGCTATTTAAAGAAGGTGAGGATTTATCTATTGAAACGTAAAAGTCTACGTTTTACCTGTTTTCTAGACCCTTTTTGTGTTTGCCTGGATTAGGTCAACTAGAACATTATAATTTATCAATCGTACTCAAAATTGTCTATTATGTTGGGAATGCTTGTATATTCATTTACACAATTGGTAAACCTACGATGAAAGTTAACTTATAATTCTTGCATAGTATTTAGACAAGAGCATCATAATTTTTTATCTATAAGACATTATTGTCTTATTTATTGTGTTCTACATTCGTTCTGCAATTTTTGTTGACTATACACAATTCATCAAATGTAGGCAGAACTAATGAAAAGCCCACTACCATTAGACATTCAAACGATAAGGAAACAAGTAATATGGGATCTCTGCATGATATGCAATTCTTTGGGACACAAGTTTTATCCATGGTTACTATTTCGTCACTAATTTAGTGATTAGTCACTAATGGGTCATTAATTTCGTCATAGATCATTTAAAATGTTTTCAGACTTCTTCCTGGTTTTGTAGTCAATAGTCGAATGTTGGTATTTTTTCGTCTGTTGTGGACCATATAGTTCTATGGTGTTGTTTATTTTGGTACATATTTCTTTTTAGTTTGAAATGCCTTGCAAGTATTCTTCTGCTCTGCGAAAAATATTCTTCGGTACTTCAGTACCGGATGATAAGACAAAAGTTCAATACAAAATCAATTATCAACATAGTTTGGATTTCATGCCATTGATCCGTATGTTTTCGCAAATCTCAAGAAATCGTTAAACAATAGTGTTTGCTTTGCACCTGCATAAAATTTATTATCATCATAAGATCAGACTTGAGTTTCCAATTATGTTCTTCAACGAAAAGAGAGCAGGGAAAGCACAGTATCGGTATACACAAATGAACGTTAAAAGACGATGTGAAAGAGCTTCTGAGAAGCTCAATTATGGCACTGTGAGTACTCTGATTTTATATCCAATCCCCCTGTTTTTTCGAACCACTGACAGATCCCCAGAGTGTGTTATTATGTTCACCATCCATCCATCCAATATCAGTTACAGCTGAATCAGAATTATTGTCATTATCGTTTAATTCAATGATAGAAAAATCAGACCTCATTTTCTTTTCAGAATCAGAAATAGTCTACATTTACAAGATAATTGGCTCCATTTTCTTGATTGTAAGCAAATATATCACTAGTTTCCTAATTGCCCAGTAACTCTACAAAACTGCTTTTTAAGCCAGATAATTTCCATAAATCTAAAAGCCTGCAAATTTTTTCCAAAAGCTCATAAATATCGGATATGCGTTTCATTGAATTAAATGAACACTAAAGCCTTTTCCACTGCTTGTTAAGCAAACCCTTTTCCCATTAATTGTCAACTTTATTTTTCTCAGTGCTTGCTGCATATTATTGCAATAAATTACGATTAACTGTTCCCAATTAAACGTCATAAAAATCAATGCGTGTTTAGCATTGCTATGTAATCTTTTGCTCTAAAGTATTCAGAAAAATATATTTGAAAATTGTAATACGTGTTGTGGGCATTATGAAATAGAAGAAACGGGTTTTTGTCTTCCCCAATTGGATGGGAAACACGTGAAGTCGAACATAAAATGAAATAAAACTAGTACGTATGTTCTGATTAGTGTTGTTGTTCGAAATTTCTTGCCGTTCGAACCTCTGTTTATCAAGTTCGAATATTTGAATAAGTGAGGTGTTAGTACCAAGTTCCTTGTTTTGATTTTAAAATGAATATCAATCAAATAAATTGGACTCCAGTAACAAAAAAACCACACAAAAAACTTTTGTAGATAGAACACTATTTACTGGTATTTATAGTAGGTATCGGGCAACCTTTTGACAGGGCTATACGCAGGATTGTCTGACGGAGGAATCTTTATCATGATCAAATTTTGACCACAAGCGGTGCGAATATTAAAAATACACCTAAAAGGCATTTCACAACGTTAGTTTTTAAACAAACGATTTTACAGCCATTAACAGCATCCAAGAAAAACTTGAAAAGGGTACGCATGTTGAGATTTGCAACAAGGTAAAAGGCAACATCTGAATACTTTGTGCAAATTGAAAGTCCATTGTAAGCAGCAGTGCGGTAACATTTGACCATTTACGACCAAGTCAGCAAGTTTGCTGAATATCTTGCCAAATTCGCTGTTAAGTGGAAAGAACCAGTTGCTTCTAAACAACAAGTACGTCATTTGATTGTTTTCAAGAACAATGTTTTGGAGGGTGATACCAACCAATATGACATAAGAATTGATCAGAATTTCATTTATGGTTTGATAAGATGAATTATTCATTCAACACAAAATTTTCAAGATCTAAACATAAATAGCATAACTTAGTAACAAAGATAATGTCAAAAACGATGTGTTTTAACAATGCGAATAGATGAAATGTAGGATTTTGCAATATAAATGACCATAGGGAGACGAATGTGAAACAAATGTTTTTAGTTGGTGACTACACGAAATTGCAATCACGTGCAGTGACAAACTGTTAATTAAAATGTTTGGTCGCTTGTACACTAATTTAACAGTGTGCGAAAAATATATAGGCATCTACATACTATTGAATTTCCTCAAATAGCTGTATGTCTAATCAATTCAATAACCTTCTCGATTCACAACATGCTTGTGAATGAGTAATTATGTAGATTATCCAGAAACAGTTAATAATGTACAAACCGCTCTTTTATACTCCCTGTATTATCTATTTAAAGACATGCGCATTCCTACTGGAAGTAATAATGTTACAGCGTAAGGTTTTTATTCCGTTATTTCTTGTTTTTGAAAAGTTCACAACTAAGTTTTTTCACATTCAGGCTTGTAATCTTCTGTCAACCTAATTATTTCTTAAGAATTTGTCAACAATAGTAGAATAGATTTTATGCTTTGTTGACGAGTTTTTTGCATTCACACTTACAAACCTTACTGACAAGAGTGAGAAAATTTAAACGAAATATCAAAATTAAAATACGTTTTGTCAGAGAACGATCATTGTGAAATTATATTCGTAGGGTCTTCACGATGATGCAAATATATTGAATGCATGTGTATGAACAATTATATAAAGCATTTTTTGTTACTATTTCCATTCTCAAATTCATTGAAAGATTCCTAAAACATAGGTATTGTAAGACGTTTTCCAATTAATTGTATTATTGCGTCCCATTGGAGTTTTTATTCATGCTGTTTCTTAATTTCGTAGTGTTTTATTAATCCTAGAACGTACAAATTATTTTAACACATCTTTATACACGGGAGGTCATATTGGTCTTCTTATGAATAAATTTAATAAGAATTATTATATTCCAAAAAATATGTATTTTCGTTTCATAAATATTTTTAAACAGTATCCTTCATCAAAGAACCTAACTTCGTTCCCCAATACAAAGAGTAGTATGTTTATCCACAGACAAATTTTGGCTTGGTGAACAAACTTTCATGAAAAAAGCTTGACGATAACTATAGATCACATACCTTTTTGATTTCTCTCCTTTGTTGTTTCAAAGAGTGTAATATATCATTCCTTCAACTGTTGAGCCAGTCTCAATTAATTTGAAAAAGATACATTTACCATTTGAATAAGCACATATTCAGCCAAATTTCCTTCTTGTGGAATCTTTGTTGTCTTCAGATATGGATGGATGTCTTATAATGCGTTTTTGCATTTGCAGCGATCCAGAATTTGATGTAGAATTTTACTGGTTTGCATATATTGGAAAACGGATAGTTTATCTATGGTAGTATATCCGTGAAGCCTTTAGAAACCAATAAGTGCAGCTTGAAATTTGAATTGCTAGCCTTAGGACGATAAGAAAAACTCAACAAGTCAATGGATCGAATGCCACAAATTTTGAATTTGGTTGCCTTGTGCTCTGATAGATTGCACGAAACAATATCAATCCCAGAAACCCTTCTATTTCCACGATTGGTTTCCAAGAATCGTAATTGAAAATAATTTCCCAGGCATTTAGTGGGTTTTTGACGTTTTGGATGGCATATCGTGTGGCTCCACTATTTCATCAGAGAATTTTTGTGTCCGGGGGTTTTCACTTGGTGAGACGAACTCCTTGAGTGTATTCAGAATTGACAACTGATTCGCCAGTGCTTGATCTTTTTCTGAAGGACTGCTTTTTTAGGATCAGAGGAAGATTCGTGACTATCATCTAAAATATGGCCATTCTGCTGTGTACATTTTAACACAAAATTACAAAGTGATTACAGATATTATCTAATGTTACTTTCACTGAATCGATTCGGTTGCCACATATTTTATGTAAGCATTGGGAATCATGATTTATTTAATGTTCTTTAGGGCTACTGTTCCACACGTACATATTTTCATGACAGGCTTCTTCAAAGGGCTTGTTTACCCAACAATAAACCTTAAGAATTTGTTCTCAATTTGTATTTCACACAAATTTTTACATTTAACTGAAGCGAAAATATTTTTTGCGTGCCGCATTTTATTTTGATGTGAAGCAACTATCTCTTCAGCAAAATTCTGCAAGCTATGTTTAAAAAGCCCATTTACGAGTACCGTCACCGAGCGATCCTGTCACCACCTAAGCGATATATCCACGCTTGGAGGTCAAATTGCCCAAATTAAGAATAACAACCTATCGCTTTTTGTAAATTTAAGGTTTTGTAGTTTTATAAAATTAGTTTAGCTTAGAATAATAAAAAGCAAGGATAATCAAATGTCTGATATAAAAACAGAGAAATTATTTGTGCTAGTCCGTCAACATTTCCTCTGCGTACGTTCTAGTGCTATTGCGTCATTTTTTATCAATTTTTTTAAAAACTACTCATATCATTGCTAATTTTCTAAAATTTTATTTACTAGGTACCACTTCCAATGCAGCTCAACCAGTATTTGACAAAACACCTTCTTCAGCTGAGAACAAAGTTGATGAATTGAATCTGAGTGCAGAGAAAATTGCCTCTATGACAAATTTGCTAAATATGTTTAATGTTCCTTCAAAGTCAGACGTTGAAACCACCACGACTAATTCTGCTGCCACTTCCTCCTCGATGGAAGGGTACACACCTACTAAGCCAGGTATGTCTTATTTTTTGTCAATGTTTAATTTATCGATGCAGTTCATCGTATTTATTTTTACTTTTGCCCAGCATAATAATACGTTTATATTCCATGTTTATGTATATAGAAACAACAATTGTTTCAAACTTAAGTTAGCTTTTTGCCTGAATACAATTGTTTGGAAAATTCAAAATTTTTGGAGAATTTCTCATTAGACATTTCTACTTTTTGGGCTTGGTAACGTAACAACTACATAATTATCTTGTCTCTCAAGATTAGCAGTGTTTGTTTTACATCTTTGTTATATTTTTGCAATAAGGACTTTGCGTTTGCTTCAATTTCATTCAAAAACAATACATATATAATTGCGTCATCAGTAGATCGCAAAGTTTTTTGCACCTAAATCTTTGCAAGAATTTCTAACTTTGGTAGATTAAAACACCTTTTTAAGTTGTCAAATATTCACCTCCTGTTTGACTCCGTTTCAACAATTTTTAGGTTTTAATATTGCGAGGTCCCACAAACTTCTGGGGATATATTTTGCCTGAACGATTGATAATATCCGTTGTTTTTTTCTCAAACCTTTTCACCAAACAACTGAGAGAAGTAAAGTATTGTCATCGAAGTGAATTTGCACATGTCAAAGAGCATCATGAATAGGGAACGGATTTTTATGTCGCAAAAATGGTCAATTTAGATCGATTCTAATAGAAACTGTAAGCCGCAAACATTTAACTGTAATTTTCAAATATGGGCATTATAATACAAAATCATCTGTCGATCTATGTTGCACAGAGTCAGTCTTGATTGATTTTTCGTGCAAAGTAAATCCTCTTGATTGAAGCTTCTCTCGAGATCCACAGATGTCGAAGGGTGATAACTACTCCGGGGAAGGCACATCTTCTTCATTGAAAATCGAAGCATTGTGGAGCAACAGTTTGACCATTCTTCTTTAGCGAAAACGCATCTGAGTCATTGTTGAATTTCAGACTGAATATAAAGGCTTGCTGATGTTGTCATCATAGAATTTAGGTCGATTGCAGAAAAAATGTGGAAAGGAAATTAAATGTCGGGGAGAACTTTAGGGTCGATTGTTTGTCTTTGGGTATCTGGATGTCGATAAACATGGATCCGTTTCTCGTGATTAACAACAGGGTATTTATCACACAGAATACACTTCCGGTTTTCCTGGAAACCTCAAGTGAAAACCTTGCACAATTGAATGAATTTTAGCTGAGTCACAAATTCAACTCTTAGCAGTGCTCACCTAAAGATATCAAGAATTGAACTTTAAAGCATGCAGCAGTGGCACGAAACAAGAAAAAATAATTATTTATTTTAATTAGCATACAAAGTGTTTTGCATTGATAACCCAGTGGCTGCAGCGCATACCACCAGACAGAAAACGCGTACCACGGGCCTATGAAAAGAAGTTGAACGTTTATCACTTTACCCTTTGAAGACCATAACGAAACTGAAGCTGCTTTAGTAGTAAAAACCATTGATTTGCATTAGGCAGATGGTAACAAGTGCCCTATCACCAAAATTAAATTTTGAAATATATTTATAATGCTACACTAGGACGGTATGTACCTGCAGGCCCTAAAGGATAAACTAGGCAAGAAACTATTATCAAGACAATATTTTTCACGCATCGGTTGATAAACACCCCTTTTGAACCACATGATTCCCTTAATTCTATGAAATTCCAAATCAGTGCTCTTATTTATTAAAATGGAATATCACACTCAATTAAAAAAATACAAAAAGTTTGAGGAACAATTAGTCATTTGGCTCAAACTTTATAAATATAACTTGCCATAATCTCCAGAGTAATCATCAAAATACAAATATACTGTGCATTACAGCAGTTTAGAAAAACGGACTGTTTAGATGTTACATATATGTACCACCAAGCCTCAAAGAGTTCATTTTTGTTATTTTATTAAATTATTATTATAAAAGTCACCGGTTGTCTTCAATACCATTTATTGACCGTTTGGTGGCCTTAAAACTCCCCAACAAACGAATGCAGCTTCATATTTTAATGTACAAAATGCATTTGATATATTTTACTCCTTCGTTTAATAAGTTATTTTAGTCACGCCTATTTGTCCTGCCATTATTGAGCATTCTACACTACTATAAATCCCAGATTATTTGGTTTAATTCGATAAAGTTTTATAATCAGTAGGAATATTCGAAACCTCCGGATAATCAGATAAACCCGTTTGCACGAATTTTAAGATTTTATGTTCAAAAATGAATATAGATACTGTTAATATACAATCAACAAATTAGTGTGAACTTAGAAAATTTTGGCATTGTAGTTTCATTATTAATGATAACAAATTTTGTTTAGATATTTTCGAATACTATTTCTGTGTAGACTGCATTTTATTGAGACCACCTTGCGTTTATATATTTTGTTGAAGACAGGCCTAGATAATTAATAATGTACTATACTATTACCGTTAGGATTGTTAAAATCACAATTGCAATTTAGATCATTATATGTTTTAAGTCATAGAAATAGTTGTCAATTAGCTAAATTGCATCGTGAACCAAACTGGTAGTTGTGCTGAGGGTCGCTGACCTGGAATATTCTACTTGCAGCTGTGATTTAAACCAAATATTAGCCCTGCTTACTAAAAGCATGTAGCAGAAATTTATATAAATTTATGTACATTATTTTAGTTTAAATTGCATGACGATATTAGTATGGATAAATGTGCATATATTTTGTAATGTTTGAAAATTTATCAAGATGAATACAGTATCAGAATATAATGATAATGCATCTTCGAACTATTACAGTTACATAATGTAGGATTTTCGTATATGTTTGCCTTTGCTTCTGTTTACACTTGTATTTTTAGGAATCGAGAATCCATTCTTATTCAGTCAGAAATCGTCTGATAGTGATACGTTATCACCTGCTAATATTATCAGTAATTTAATCAAAGCTGTTGCGCCTATTGATGATAAGCCTCCTTTACCCCCGCAAAGTCCACCTCCACTTCCGTCTTCACTGCCACCTGATCAGTTTCAGCTGCAGCCAATGGGTCAGCCACAGCTGCCACCTGAAATTTATCCACCTCAAACATTTGGTTATCAGTATGATCAACAAAGACCTGCTCCTCCTATAACAACTATATCATCGTTTAACACCTCACAAACATTTGCGACGAATAAACCTGGAGCTAGATACAGTCCATTAAACTCTCAGGCTGTTTCTGCTAATGTTGATATGTACTATGCTTCCAATCAAGCATCTTTAGATCAAGAGAATATTCACATTAATGAGGGTGTCAATGCACTGATGAATTCTCAGCAATATGATCAACAATCACAATTTCAACAATCTGATCATAAGATGAATGTATATGCTAATAATAGTAACGCCTTCGGTTCATTCTCAGATCAAAGGAATAGTTCTGTGCGTCCTAGAATGCCCCCTTATCGTCCACCAAATGCTGGTATGCCGCCGTATGGTGTCTCACAAATTCCACCAAGATTTGTGCCCACTCGGCTTCCTAGTGCTCCAAGTAAAAGACCACTACTCGAGTCTCCTCTTGAATTCCAACGACCTAGACTTGAACAGCCGCGGCCTAACTATGATAGCTATAGAGGTCGCGCTTTAAATCATAGAGCTCCAGCTGGTAGATTTATGCAAAACAATTTTCCTCAACGTCCTTCAGGTGATTATTGCAGTTCAAATTATCAATCAGAACGTCTGTCTCCTCCAGAAGAGTATGATGATATACCAACACGAGAAATCGATACAGAAAGTCCAGAGAACCCTGAGGCTTCAAGTGATTACTTTTCAAATCAGCAAATGCAATATTCAGAATCATCTTCAACTACAAATGAAAACATTTCGCCTTCTAATATAAATAAAGTTTCTAAGCCAAATAACAATTCCCTAAGTAGCTTACTAACGACGCCTTCTACATTCACAACTGGTTTGGGTACAAAATCTAAGAGTTCTGTTATCCTGAAAAGCGGTTCAAGTAGCAAGTTTACTTATAAAGGCGTTGAATTTGATATTAATAGTCCGGAGTATGCCAAGTGGTGGCATTTTCATTTTGGCAAAGGTAAGAATAGGGGTCGTGGTGCGGCAAATCAGGCATCTACATCGTAATTATACCATGAATAATTTTTTTCATTAGTTTTACGCAGTTTGTAGTTGTGTTTAATAAATGTCATTTGGAGCTATCCAACTAAATTTATTTTAAATATATCATTTTGTAATATTATTCATTAATATTTATTTTTATATATGTATTGCACACAAAAGATTTTCTCTAATGTATTCCAGAAGCGTGTTCTCTTTATGTGCGAGGTGTGCGTCGCACACCTTCTAACCAACATTTTTATAATTCTAGAACGTTTTTTCTTATCGCCTATTTGGGAACTGAGTAAATTTAATACTACATCAAACTGATTTTTACATTATATTTTTATAAATTTGTAATTGTGCTTAAATATTCAATCGAATTTTTAATTAAAGGTAACACATCTAATATAGTTTCCATTTTTATAACGCATTGCGTTCAGTACTTTCTTATAAAACCTGTGTCTAAATTTGGATCCATAAACTACACATTGGTTTACTTGGCTAGTACATATATCATCTTGTTTAGCAATCATATCACTGATAAATTAAAATGTTCTAGTTACTTCAATCGTCAATGTCGCAAAAGGCTAGGTATTGCGACATCCACACTTCAATAGACATTAAGAGCAAGGTGTGCGTTCATATTAACGCACACTACGAAATTAAGCGTAATCGTTGAAATTGCATCCTACATTTGTCGCCGAACGTTAAGGTGGGTTTGCAGCTTATCAATGAATTATAATACCTCTATATTGAGAAGAATGCATTGTTGTTGATACGCTGTTTACAGCGTCTCAATTGAACTTGTTTATCACACTTTTATTTGTCATTGATACAGCGTTTACAGCTGACTAATGCCAATTGAATCTTATAATTCAAAACATTTGGGATTAGAGACATCCCACAGAAACGTTTTTCTTTAAATTTTTCAAGCAATTGGGTCGTGATCCTTTTCTGTTGCATGCCTAGTTTCTAATGAATATAATTTATTTTCAATGTTTACACTAGCGTAATGACTAATTATGAAAGGAATGAAAGACGAAATATCAAAAGTGGTTTGATCACGTCTTTCATCTCAATTGTGGAAATATGATCGTCTTTCAAGTGTTTACAGCAGTATTAGCGCAATTGATAAGCTCGATTACGCATTCTTTTGATTTTATTAGTTTTATTAATTGATCGTCTTTCACAACTGTTTACAGCTGAATTTGTGCTAATTGAGCACTCGATTGCGAAATATTATATTTCATTGATAAGCTGTAAACACACCTTTATTGATTGGTTCACGAAATGAAAATAGATCATTTTGAGGTGTGCGCTAATGATCACCGCACCTCGAATGAGAAATCAAACATCTCACCACTCTCAGTTAATTCCCGCCAACAAACATCAATAAAAATAGAGAAACGTTTTCAAGTTCTACATGTACATACATTGGCTGTGGTTTTAAGCTAAGGCAAATGTTGGGAAGGGCTTTATTGAAATTTATTAGATTATTTTAGTGGCTGAAGCAGTTATTTAGCAGTAAGCCAGACAAGCTCACATTGTCATGTTCACAACACGCAACCCTGGTTTACCGTGTTTATGAGGCTACCAAGAAGGCTCATTAAGGCTAGACAAAAACTTTGGAATGTGAGCATTAGCTTACTAATGTTTACGGCCAAAAACATAGTTTCTTAGTTCGACTTAATAATGGCGGTTAGGTGGGTCGCAGAGATAGAATCGGATCAGATACGGATCGGATCTTCATTTTGAGAAACTTCGGATCCAAAATTTTTTAAAACTTATCTATTTGTACATTTTTTATATTACACAAATTTTTGCATTGAATCCTAATTTAATAATCTAAGTGAAATTTTATAATTGAATTTCATTGTTCATACAACAGGTTCCGCGTTATTCTTCCCAACAACTTAAAATTGTTGACCAATATTTCAAATCTGAACATGCGATTCATGTTAGCCATTACATACCAATAAAATACTAAAGCAACCAACCAAAAACATTGTTTCTACAAGCTTGCAAATAGAAGAGCAGAATTCTGAAAATGATTCTCTAATATGTATGTCAAAGAAAATGCACAGAACATAGAGAAGCAAGTAGAATACCTTAGCTTTTGCAAACACTCAAAATGTAAAAATAGTTTTGGATGCTCTTCAATCAAAAAATCACATTTAAATATGCACTCTAAGCAACTTGCAATGCCAAGATCAACTTAGTACTCAGATTTGTCATTATTATAATCTGTGGTTTTTAAGGAGCTTGATTAACCTTAATAAGAACATGCAGAGATATATTTCGACTTACAAAGTAATCGTCAGTTTTACAAATTATTCCCTCTAAATTTACTAGATTTTACAATAATAATTATAATTTTTTAAATTTTAAAAAGTGGCAAATTTAATTTATAAATATAGTCTTCTTTTGTGTTTAAACATGGTTGCAAGGATTTTATAAAAATACTCTCAATGATTTTTTGGTGTAATATTTTTGACGTCTGGTGTAATATTTTTGTTTCAAAGTTTAGTCCGCATTTTTTTAAATGATTAGATATATGAGAACTGGTCTCATGTTATTTAATTCTTCTTGATAGTTGCCTACTAGAAAAACCAATATAATCTTCACCACAGGTGCATACTAGAAAAACCAATATAATCTTCACCACATGTGCATTTGATTTGATAAATTGTATTTGACTTATTGGTTTCTTTAGTTGTAGATTTTAATTGAAATTTTGTTCTTAGCTTATGATTGCTATATATAAATCTAACATTTTTTGAGTTCTTTGATCATGTTTTCAGTGTGAAGTCCTCTATGTTCGATCTTAAAACAATGCCCATAATTAGTTTGATTGTTTTTTGATCTTTTGTTTTTAATTAAAATGTCTTCTAATAATTTCTTAATATGTCATATTAATTCTTCTTTAATTCGATCTTAAGTTTTCCTATTTCTTGGTTAATTGTTCTATATGTGCTGCAATTGTCAAATATAGATAATATAAGATAAGAGATTCTATATTCAGATAAATGTTTACAATTCAATAACTGATAATTTTTCTGAATAGCGTCATAAATTACAAAAAAGTAACCAATCTACAAATCAACATACATTACAAAAAGTAACAATTCTTACAGGCTATAGATGAATTACTTTATATTGCTATTTTAATGACGAGTTATCGTATAGTCATTGTTGTAAAATTTAAATCCTAA
>CABFPE010000395.1:321524-333624 GCA_900660155.1 Hofstenia miamia | reverse complement strand
GACTTATTAAAAAACTTCCTTGAACAAGACAGTACTCGTAATGAGTATTCTCCGAATTTTTTTCCTCCCTAAATTTTCTGTTGTAACATTCATTTGATTAATAATGTAACACTGCCTTATACTGAATTTGTAGTTTATAGTTTGCTTTAAATAGAAAGCCTTGAAATGTAGTAGTATAAGACTATATTAGGAATCATGCAATGCATGAGCCTGAACAAAATACAAAGTAACATAAATATGTTTTTATAAAGATATTACTGCAGTAGACGACAAATTGGACAGTGGCATTTAATAAATTATGAGCAAAAAAATTATTTTTCAAAATTTAGAGAAAACATAAATGATAGCAAATCTTTTCTCAAAATTCTTGTTTTTGTGAAGATTATTAATGACACATCTTGTTTCAGAAATGTAAGGATGATCAAGAAGTCGCGTCTAGCTTTTAATCATTTCTGTTAAATCTAATAATTGGTAAATTTTTTCGAAGAAAATATCTTTAGACATATATAACTCAGAGTCTTATTTCAATACTTTTCAGTGATATTTCTGTACAGGAAAGGTAATGTACTCTATAGTGTTAAATTTTTTAGTTTTGTGTAAATTCACTGGACAATTTGTCATACGAGTGTACTTTGTTCCCTCGGCTTCTTCCTTGCTTACGAATTAAAAGATCACATTTGTTTTTTTCTATATTTACCCAGATTATCTAAGCACATGATATGAGAAACGAAGCTTCANACTAGTGTAATGCATATGATTAAGAAACTGTTAAATTTGCAACTTCATTAATATAAAAAAAATTTTTGGTTACAAACGACGAATATTGTTACAAACGGCGTATATATATGAAAATTTTTATAAATGACGAATATAAATTCTGCATAAATTACAAACGGCAAATATATATATATATATATATATATATATATATATATATATATATATATATAAATATATTGTGGCATTGGTATGAAATCAGCCAGCATTCCTACTTCCCTATCATTTGAGGGTTTCAAGTCAAAGCATGGATTTACCAGTACTACAAAATAACTAACACCTCCCGCTATAGTACCTATCCTAATAAAAGTTAAGAGAAAAAAGGAGATCATGTCAGGGAAGAGTGGCCACACTCAGCCAGCCCAATACAGATAACCTTTAAGAGAGAGTAGTATACGACTAGAGCCCTAATTAAGATAAAGAATAAAGAAGCCCTAACTCTTGAGTGCAGTGAGTGAAACCTACGTGCTAAGTTAAAAGCCTAAACTCAGAAATAAAGTTAAGTTTAGTTACGAATGAAATGCAGTACAACAAAAACCCTAACCATATACCTAACCTAAGTCAAGATAATATAGTAAAAAACGAATTTACTTAGAATAACTGTCAAGACCATAAATGAATAAATCGCACATATTTTAAGAACAAAACTGGCAAAGGAATCAAACAATAGTCATTGATGCTAACATGAGTGAATAGAGCAGGTTCTGTACAATAACCTTTTAAACAAAGATACTGCGTAATAATTAACGGAAATTAAGCTAAAATCGCACAGTTTACAAAAGAACTAAATTCATCTAATGATAAATTTAAAGAGTTCATATTACCAATGTTGAAATTAAAATATATGAATAATGCAGTTATGCCACTATATATATATATATATATATTAGTGCTGGATCCGATCCGGTTAATCTGGTCAGGTTAAAACCGGTTAAACCAATCTCGGTTAAAATTTATTGAGCACAATTATTATAACGTTAGAAAGCAATAGAAATTGTGGCAAAGAGTGAAATGATTCCAGCTACAATTTGCCATTCAAATTATGAAATTGCAATCAATAAAAATTATCAAATTTAGGCAAAATGATGCATAGACAACATGTTTAAATTGTATTCGCATTGTTGTTAGACTATATTTCAATTCGATAAAATCATCCATAAAGTTCTAAATTTCTTATTCTATTCCACTTTGTGTAACTATATATATTTCTTTCATTAAACTTTGATATATGTTAGTCACGAATTAGTCACGAATCCTGAAAATTGGCCTATGGGGGCGAATATTTCGCGTTACTTTTTAAACGAACCAGTGAGGGTATGGCTACGAACACTAACTCGGAACATTTGAACATAACTGATCTTTCTGCAAACGATTTTAATGACAATGATATTAAGTTGGCTCTATGGAACCTTTGCTCGATGCGACACAAGGTATGCGAAATTTATGATTTTATTATGACTGAATAAATTGATATCCTTATAGTCATGGAATCGTGGATTATTGACAATAACACTGACATACATATTTTAAACGAATCGTGTCCGAACGGTTATGATTTTCTGAGCTTTCCACGCAAAGATCGTAAGGGAGGTGGACTATGTTTGATCTTTCGTAACATGTATGATTTACGTAGTGTTGATGATTATTGTTTTATGGGAGTTGAATATGCAGTGTTGTCCGTCAATGCTTCAAATCAACAGAATGCCAGCATATGCTTTGTTGTGGTATACCGACCGGATGATACTTCTTATTATGATTTTCTTACCCACTTTACCAATCTATTAATACCATATCTTTTGCGTTTTGAAACTCTCGTTGTTATGGGTGACTTTAATATTCACATGGACAGGCTCTTGGATCGAAAAACCTAGCGGTTTTGTTTGCTTGGTTTAGATCAGAAAATAGATTTTGCTACGCATCGATCTGATTACACAATTGATTTAGTTTATGTTAACAACTCTATTTTCTTTATATAGTAGATCTATCCAATCATTATGCCATAGTAGGCAATGTTGCTATGCCTAGTAAACCCCGCTGCAATTATTCATTTTACTTGCAAAACTGGTCTTCTTTAGATCCAGTCAAACTTTATCATAAGTTTGATCATACGCCATCCAATACACAGTCATCANTTATAACGTTAGAAAGCAATAGAAATTGTGGCAAAGAGTGAAATGATTCCAGCTACAATTTGCCATTCAAATTATGAAATTGCAATCAATAAAAATTATCAAATTTAGGCAAAATGATGCATAGACAACATGTTTAAATTGTATTCGCATTGTTGTTAGACTATATTTCAATTCGATAAAATCATCCATAAAGTTCTAAATTTCTTATTCTATTCCACTTTGTGTAACTATATATATTTCTTTCATTAAACTTTGATATATGTTAGTCACGAATTAGTCACGAATCCTGAAAATTGGCCTATGGGGGCGAATATTTCGCGTTACTTTTTAAACGAACCAGTGAGGGTATGGCTACGAACACTAACTCGGAACATTTGAACATAACTGATCTTTCTGCAAACGATTTTAATGACAATGATATTAAGTTGGCTCTATGGAACCTTTGCTCGATGCGACACAAGGTATGCGAAATTTATGATTTTATTATGACTGAATAAATTGATATCCTTATAGTCATGGAATCGTGGATTATTGACAATAACACTGACATACAAATTTTAAACGAATCGTGTCCGAACGGTTATGATTTTCTGAGCTTTCCACGCAAAGATCGTAAGGGAGGTGGACTATGTTTGATCTTTCGTAACATGTATGATTTACGTAGTGTTGATGATTATTGTTTTATGGGAGTTGAATATGCAGTGTTGTCCGTCAATGCTTCAAATCAACAGAATGCCAGCATATGCTTTGTTGTGGTATACCGACCGGATGATACTTCTTATTATGATTTTCTTACCCACTTTACCAATCTATTAATACCATATCTTTTGCGTTTTGAAACTCTCGTTGTTATGGGTGACTTTAATATTCACATGGACAGGCTCTTGGATCGAAAAACCTAGCGGTTTTGTTTGCTTGGTTTAGATCAGAAAATAGATTTTGCTACGCATCGATCTGATTACACAATTGATTTAGTTTATGTTAACAACTCTATTTTCTTTATATAGTAGATCTATCCAATCATTATGCCATAGTAGGCAATGTTGCTATGCCTAGTAAACCCCGCTGCAATTATTCATTTTACTTGCAAAACTGGTCTTCTTTAGATCCAGTCAAACTTTATCATAAGTTTGATCATACGCCATCCAATACACAGTCATCAATTACAAATGATGTTTACTGGGCTTTCAAAGCTACATTGGATAATTGTCCAATTGCATTGATGAATTAGTTCCAGCTAAATTGGTTAACAGAAGCAACTCTCATTAGTGCCCGCATTTTGATAGTGCAGTCAGGCTACTCAAACGACGCAGAAAGCACTGTCTTGAATGTCGCTATCGGAAATCTCCTATGAGTACAAATTTGATTAATTTTCGAAGAAGTTCAATACAACTATGTCATACACTAAAACAGAAAAGGCCGTCATATTATATGAGAGATGCTTTCGAAATGTGTGCAATTCATCTGATGTGTACAAGATCCTTAAAACATTGATGCCAACCTTGAAGAAGTTCGTCCCAGTTTCTACTAACGCTTATGAACATGCAAACTACTTTAATAGCTTCTTCTGCAAAAAAGTGTTTGATATCATGCAAGAACTAGAATCATCTGAGGTATTCAATGTACGACATGAAAACTATTTCATCCCAAATGCTTCGATAAGATCTTTTAACAAAATTTCTCATGAGGAACTGATTTGTATATTTGCCAAATTAAGCAACGCCACATCAGTGTTGGATCCACTGAAGACGTCAATTTTGAAGAGCGTCAAAGGTTTGCATTGGCATATATTATTATTATTTAACTTGTCAATACGTGATGGAGTCTTCCCACTATGTTTAAAAGAAGGAATTGTCAAACCACTTCTTAAAAAAGCTAATGTTGATAAATCAGTTCTCTCGAACTACTGACCAATCACCAATATCCCATTTCTGGCGAAAGTAGTCGAAATGGCTGTCGCTGATCGGATGTATGCATATTTTTCAAACAACAGTCTGCTGTGTGAGTTTCAGTCTGGCTATCGACAAGTTCACTCAACTGAAACTGTTGTTCATAAAGTATACTCCGATTTGTTGGATTTGCCACATCAAAGAAAATCTATCTTGTTTTTTACAATAGATATGACTTCCGCATTTGATACAGTGGATAGGTCATTGCTACTAAGTATACTCGAACATCATCTTGGATTTACTTCTCGAGTTCTTGAGATGTTTCGCTCATATCTTTACGGACGTACTCAAAAAGTGGTAATTGATGGTGTCTATTCGGATTCTCGTCGGGTTGATTGTGGTGTGCCCCAAGGATCAATCCTAGGGTCTATGCTATTTGCACTCTAATTAACACTGCTTTACAATTTTCAGTTTTCAATTCCGAACATTAAGTACTAATTTTATGCTGACGATTTTCAACTGTATTTCACTATTGAATCTAGCATTGATATTACTACTGCACGGTTCAATGATGTTATAGTGGCTATTGGAAAGTTTTGTGTTTCACTGCGACTTAAAATTATTTTTGCCAAAACTGAGTGGGGTGTGATTAGTAGTCGCAGATGACGAATTCAAATACCTTCAGAACTCCTACTTAATGGAAGGAAAACTGTCATATCCGACGACCTAAAATCACTTGGTGTAATATTTGACTTAAGCCTGTCAATGAAGAATCACGTTCACCAGATATCGTCAAAAATTTTGTCCATAATGCGATCAATCAAACGCAATTGCTGCTTTCTCAACAACTTCACAGTTAAGTTGCTAATAAACTCCCTAATTCTATTGCGCTTGAATTACTGTAATGCAATTTTACACAACCTTCCATTTTACCAAATTAACAAACTGCAGAAGGTACAGAATTACTCCACACGTCTGTTATATGGCATTCTGCGTTCATCACATATAACCAGCTATCTTTATGACTTACATTGGTTATCAGTCACTAAGAGGATATCTTTCAAAATATTGCTTTTTATGGACAAAATCATGTATTCTCCCATTGTCCCAACGTATTTGCAAGAAACCGTCAATTTAAATATGACTTTGGGTCGTACTCGTTCATCTGCTAAACAACTTTTCCAGATACTTTGCTGCTCGTCTCAGTAATTACCAGAGAACCTTAAATCGATTTCTAATCTGACCAACTTCAAAGAGAATTTGAAGACTCATATTTTCAGGGAATACTATTATAGTGTTTGATAGATAGTGCTTTATTCACTTTTGAGCAACATTTTTTTGTTTGTAAAGAGTGTAATGTGTTAATAATAATAACAATATATATATATATATATATATATATATATATATTCTAGCATCAACAAAGCAAGCCAATAATTTGGGCAAAAACATAGTGATAGCATAGTATCTAGTCTCGTTGTGATACAGAATACATGGCAATTAGTGCTGAAGCAGGACATCAAAGCTGCCATCTAGAATACACGAATGTCTGGATCAGCTACACCCAAAACTGAACAAGTTTAAGCCTCCTTCGTAGATGGGCCAGAACGATCCTACACGCCCGAATACAAACTTGGCATACTCCCCCTCAGCTTCTAGAAAGTTTAGCTGCTCATGATCATCTCAGTAATAAGCATATATGAGTAAGAGAATGAGCTATCAAACAAAATAGTTTTATTAAACGTTTGCGCACACTGAGGCCCTAAATATACAAAATGATTTAAACAACGTAATAACCTGCTGAGGCAGAACTAAAATATAAACAACTAAGCAGCACAAGCAATGGGTAGATGTAGTGAGGGAACATAGCAGGAATTAACATGAACAGTGGAAGCAATGACTCCCAGCAGTGACGATGTGAATTACTGTTGTGTAGAGGTCCCGATTGTACACCCCACCCCTAAGATACCCTATTGCGGCGGCGGGGGTTTTACTTTGAAGGTTGACTTATGAGATTGTGGGTGTCGTCCAACAGTTTCAATATATGTGTGTCTTCCCATGAGGTTTCAGCTATTTCCTCTTTGTGACTGAGATAAGCAAGTATTTCAATTTCTGTTGTTAGCATTTTGTGGTATTGTACATAACGTAGGCTCTTCATTGGTGCTGGGATGCTGATTGATTGTCGTAAATTGTTGATTCTTCTTTGGAAGATATCATAGTAGTTTCTGTACAGTTTCTGTCCTTTTAGTGCTATCATGAGCATCATCTTTGCGTCCATATTGGAGGTATGGGCAGACTCTATGTCCAGTTTTGCGTCAGGAAAAAAACTCTGGAACATGGAGGACAGTGATTGGTGATAGTTTGTGTTCTTGTATAGAAAGTTTATGTTTTGTAGAATGATTTCTTCAGACATTTGATTGGGGTCATTTATGTATTTCCACTCTTCTTGAGACGTCATAGTATTTTAGATCTTCCTTGATGAGGTTAGCCCATATTATATCATTGCTGCTGGCGAAAAGTGTGAGGTTTTTGAGTTTTTTCTTTGCCAGTTTTTCTTTTAGACTGAGGATTTCTTGTCGAATGGGGTGACCTTTTTTGAATATGTCTTCTGGCGGATTTTTTTAATCAATGAGGAGGTGGTAGGCTTGGTCATTTTCTCTAAGAGTATTAGCAGCGTCTTTGAAGCTGTGGGTCTTTTTGGAGTTTACAATATCTTGACCCAAGTTGAAGTAGAGTCTGTGCGATTGTATCTCATGTTTGACCAGCTTCACTCATTTGTCTTTGGTGTACAGAATTATGATGGGAACTCCAATTGTTTTCGGAGGTATGCAAAAATCATTTGCCATTGCGATTTGTTTCTCTAGTTGAATCCAGTTTCCTGTGGTTTGTGGGATTTGGGCTGTTCCAAATGTTACAGGATAGTTAATAGATTTGTGATCGATTTATCCAATCACTCTTAGAGGAGATGTTTTCATGAGAGCTTGTTTTGTTTTCTGCGGGATGAGGAAACAGGCGGATGCACACTTGATGTTGAATGCCACTTGTTGGTTAGGCGTCATTAGTGTTTTGAGATCTGTTTTGGTATAAGATTCTGTGAACATGTTTAGCTTCATGAGTTTGACGTTGGAGACTTTAGTGGCTGCATATTGGATCAGTGTGATTTGTATTTGGTTTTTATTGTTAAGGATAGCCTTGTCAATAAGAAGGTTTTGGTGTTCAGCATGAATCCATGTAGGGGTGTGAATTTTTTCTGTTTGCGAAATTTTTTCGTTTGTTATGTCTTCTAGTAGACGTTGGATGCGTGGAGAGAGTTGTAGTGATGATTCAGCAAGCAAGTGTTCTTGTTCAAGCATTATTTCAGTTTTTGGTATTAGGTTGATAACCTTGATAGGCTCAAAGTTGTTTCTTTGGTTATTTGCATGGAGCTGTAGGTTATTTCTGGGTAAGAAGTTTGGAGATACTGAAAGTGCTCTTCATTTTTTTCTTTGATGTTATGGTTACAGCAGAGTTGTAAAAATGATTGCATGCTATGTGGCATTCTTCTTTGTAGTATTTCTGTTGTTAAGGGCCCATAGATATCGTTTGTTTTAGTGAAGTGCGACCCTGCAGTTGCTCCCCACATATATTTTCGTTTATGTGGGTGTAGCAAATCCATGTCGTTTTCATGAATGCCAAGAGTGTTTGTAGAATTTTTGGCAAGGTGCGTCTAAATGTGTTTTCTCTGTTGATGATACTGAGTAGAGTTTTCTCGTAAGAGTTGATGCTTTGCTGGAATTTTTTGAGTGGAGAGGTGGGAGCTCTAGTTGGTGGCAATAGCCAATTTTTCATTTTTCTGGAAATGGGGGTGATTGTGATTTCATAGCATTGATGCTTTGCAAGTGTGGTTCATTTTGCTTTTGAGACTGGTGGGAGCAGGGAGGGATTTTCCATTAAGATCAAAATTAGCCATAGTGTGGATGTTGTAGTTAGTTCCGCGAAAATTTGTGATTGGAAGTCTTTTTTGATGTTGAAGTCTGTGGCTTTTATAATTTGGGATAAAAGTTTTTTGACATTATCTGTATAGTGTTGAGATGGCAATTCTATAGTGATTGTTGGCCATGGTTCCTCTGTGATGTGTTTGGATTGAACTGTTTTCCATCATTCATTGATTTAGTTTATTGAGCTTTGTTTATGTTGGAATGAGAATTGCGCATGATTTTTGTGGCAGCTAGTGGTAAACTGGTGGTATTGATAATTTCATGTGTTTGAGCAAGCAGCATCACATCTATGGCTAGTAGTTGCTCCGTAATGATGTGGAATTGGGGCATCAAGTGATGCATGAATATGTCAATAAATATAAGATTTGTTACTGATGGTGTCCTCTCGACTTTTTTTCTGGCTAATGTAGTTTTTTGGATGATGAAGAATGACTCTAGATAACTTTCCATGTCGAGGACATTGTTGGGCTGTGGTGATGTGTCTTCAACATAGAAGAAGTTTACTGTGATATTATAAGTGTGGGCTTTGACCAGTTGTACCATTTTTGGATCTTCTTTCTCATGTTGTTTGAGTATGTATACCAGATTTAGTGATGACCAATCAATGTTGATGCACTCTAGAGTTTTGCATTTCCTTCTGTTTTTTTAATAATTTTAGAACAGATTTGAGGTGGATGTTGTTATCAAGGGCTGTGTGCACCGTGCTTGTATAGTAACCTCTTGTGAGTCTTGGTAGAAATGATTCAGGGTAAAAGATAATTGTGTTAACCATTTGGCGTTTTTCTTTGTCTATGACAGTTGGTAGTGCTTTGCTGCTGGCTGGGTTTTCTCCCATGGTTAAGATAGTTGACATAGCTTTGTGAGTTTCTTCTGAGATGTTGTTGTGGGTTATGTATTGGCAGCAGCATGATGCAATGAAGTATGGGTCGATTGTTTCTCCTTCAATGATGGAAAGTTTTTGTTGTCTTTCCTGGAAGTGAGAGTCTTGTTGACTGCTAGTTGTAGATGATGTGAGAGACAGTATTTGAGTGAGAGCATGATGTTTGCTAGGTATGCTTGTGGAAGGCTTGGTGCTCCTTTTGTGTATTGTGGATGTTGTTGTAGTTGGCATCTGCTCGTCATTGGTAGCTGAGAACGTCCTGCAGCTAGAGACATCCAAGGTAGGATCAAGTGCACTGAAGGACCCTGAGGACGTCCTGCAAGGAGATTCAGGTGCACTTGATTGCTGTTTAGTTGATTTTGAATGACTGTGAGATTTGAGAGTTACTGCTTTGCATTTCATTGTAAGATGGATCTAGAGGCAATGTTGCAATGTTAGTCGACCATTCTTTGTTATAGATATTAGATTTAGCAATGTGTTTAGGTTGTGTGCGCAAACTTATAGGAGAAGAAAGTTTTTGTTTGTATTCGTCATCAAAGGTTTCTTTGGAGAATTTTCTGCAACCAGGAGTTAGATAGAATTCGTCTTTATCAGATTGTATTAGTTCAAATTCATTGAGTTCAGATATTCTGGTGTGCTGTATATCACAAGACATTTGTTTGATGTTTTGGAAGTGTGTTATTTTCTTGTTCTCTAGTTTGACCCTTTTGACTGCGCCATTGGCCTGAGGGTGGTTTATCATTGTGTGGGTGTGTAAGATCTCCAATTTTTCGACTAGTGACTGGAATAGTGAGCTTTCAAATTGTTTGCCTTGGACTGTTATGAGTTGAGTCATTGGGCAAAATATAAACACCCAGTTGTTGATGCTTTTATGTTTCATATCAGTAGCATTTTGCAGCACTTTGTGAAGTGGTTGACCATCACCAATATGTAGGAGTAGCCTTCATCATCTCATGATAGCTGTTCTATATCAGTGTTTACTATTGAGTTCATGTGTTCAGGTGAGATTTTTTCTAATGGGGATCATTATCCTGGGAAATGAGATGTGTTGAGCAGAATGCATGATGGACATTTGTTTATAACGTCTTCTATTGTTGGTCTTAAGTAGGGGGTGACAAAATTTTTGTGAATGGTTAGTTCCATCTGGTAGACCCCTCTGTGTCCTTGTTTGTGGATTTTTTTGACGACTTTTTGTTTATAGTATTCTGGTAATGCAATTAAGTTCCACGTTTTTGCTGCTGCATATAAGATGCCAGAATCAGTAAACCTCCATGTGTGTTCTCGATAATAGCATGTCGCCATAGAGTACATGATGAATGTAGGATCATTAACACATTGTATTATCTGACAGAGGATTTTGTTGTTGGCCTGTGCTCTTGCAATTTCCTGTGATGTGATTTCTTCTTTGATGAAGATTGAAAGCAAGGGTTTGATTGGGTGGCCATTTCTATCTGTATTTATATCAGGTAGCTTCTCATATTGGCATTGTGGTATGAAGTGAAAGTGTCATGGAGGACCTTGTTCTTTTTTGAGGTCTCTTTGGATTGAGGCAGGGCAGTCCATATATCAGCATTTTTGTGAAGTTTCCTTTTGCGATGTTCTATCATGAAGTTGAAGTCATGTAGGTATTCTATCCATCTCACTATGATGTTGGACCAATCTCTGGCATATTTTTGAGCCAACATAGGCTGCTGTTGTCTGTTTGTACTGTAAAAGTCTTTTCTCCTATCAAGAAGTGGCGGAATTTCTTTAGTGACTCAATGGGGCTAGCATTTCAAGTTTGGTAGCTCCGTCGTTTTTTTTTGCTGTCATGGAGTTTACAGCTGAACCATTGTATTGGTTTTTCAATTCTGTCTTGTAGTTGGCTGAGTGTTGAGCCAATTGTGACTGTACTGGCATTGCAGTCTAGAATGAATGGATCTGACAGTGTTGGTGAGTTGAGTGATTCAATATTTTTCATTGCCTTTTTTAACATGTTCAGCTCTTCTTGGTGTTCCCATGTCCAGGTGAATTGTGTGGTTTCTTGAGTAAGTTAGACATGTGTTTAGTTTTTTCAGCAAGATTGGGAATGAACATTTGATAGTAGTTTATAAAACCAAGAATTTGTTGGACATCTTTGATGTTTTTTTTGAGCTTGGATCTCATCCACTAGCTGTCTTTTAGTTTTATTTTTCCTTAAGTTATGTTTCTTCCAAGGAGGAGGACGTGATGTTTGGCGAGTGTACACTTTTTTGCATTGACTCATAAGCCAGAGTTGTGCAGTAGTCGTAATGTTGTATTTAGCTCTTTTGCATGCTCTGTGATCATGGTTGAGCCTATCAGGATGTTGTTGATGTATGCAGTTACACCCTCAAAGAGTTTACAATTTTCTTTAGATAGGATTTTTGTGACAT
This sequence comes from Hofstenia miamia, assembly GCA_900660155.1. Taxonomy (NCBI): domain Eukaryota; kingdom Metazoa; phylum Xenacoelomorpha; order Acoela; family Hofsteniidae; genus Hofstenia; species Hofstenia miamia. The sequence goes on along the minus strand of CABFPE010000395.1, from coordinate 321,576 downwards.
AACATTGGAAAGTTGTGGGGGGCATTAGATAAGCTGCATGCCATGTAGAGAC
>CABFPE010000395.1:303946-321503 GCA_900660155.1 Hofstenia miamia | reverse complement strand
GGGGGGGTGTTGCATAAGCCAAAGGCCATGTAGAGCCACTTGAACAGGCTGTATGGTGTGATGAAGACCGTTTTTTCAATATCTTCTTCTCTCATGGGTACCTGCCAATAGGCTTTGCAGAGGTCGAGTGTTACAATTTTCTTTAGATAGGATTTTTGTGACATAACATTGGAAAGTTGTGGGGGGCATTAGATAAGCTGCATGCCATGTAGAGACATTCAAACAGGCCATATGGTGTGATGAAAGCTGTTTTTTCAATATCTTCTTCTCTCATGGGTACCTGCCAATAGGCTTTGCAGAGGTCGAGTGTGGAGAAGATTTTATGCTTAGCTGCATTGTAGAGGATGTCATCTATGCATGGCAGTGGATATGTGTCTTTGATTGGGATGTTGTTCAGTTGCCTAGAGTTGATACATAGGTGGTGTTTTTCACCCTGTTTTATAAAGATGGTTGCTGAGGCATACAGGCTGTTGCTCTTTCATATGATACCATGATTTAATAGTTCGGATAGAGTTTTGGCGTATTGATCTTGTAGGTGCAGAGGCACTCTTCAGCATGGTTGACATGACAGTTTATGTGGTACCATTTTTATTTGATGTTCAACTCCAACTGCTTTTCTGATGCTTATTTCTTTGTTGTTGAATACAGTGGCATTGCTTTTGACAACATTGTTGATGATCTCTCATTCCTCCTCAGTGAGGTGGGGATGAGAGTCAGGCATTAATTTTGGGATGTACTTGTCACTCATTTTAGTTTGATCTGCTGTTGAGAAGAGGACTTCATTGTTCTTGGTTACGTACTTCTCCAGGGGCATGCCAGTGATTGTGATGGCATTGTGCCTTAGAGATACTGTTCAATTTGAGATGTTGAGAATTGCAGTGTATCCTATGTTGTTGTTAATGGATATGGCATTGTTGAGAACAGTTACTAATGAGTTTTTCATTCTGTATAAGTTTGTTACTATTGCATCTCATTTGAATTTTGTTTTCAGGATTATTTTTGCTACTTGCTAGTGGAAAGGTTCCAGTCTTAAGTTTTCAGTTAGGGAGAACTCCAAAGCAGTAGTGCCTTTTGTGGCAAGTGATACTTAGACATTTTTATCCTCTTGTATGGCTAGTGTTCTATTTTAGTAGTTGATGAGGCAGTTGTTTTCTACTAGGAAGTCTCTGCTGATTATCATGTCATAGGGTAATTGTTGGTCCATTGTATTGATTATGTGGATATCTTGTTCAAACTTGATGTTGTTGATTGTGATCTTTGCATTTTTCATGGTTCTTTTTATATTAACATAGTCTCCAGATGTGCTTATTAATCTAGTATCATTTGAAGTAATGTCTTCTCTCCTCCATCCTATGTTTTGGGTGCATGTGTCAGACATTATTGTTATGGATGCGCCAGTGTCAACTGTAGCTTCAATGTTGAGGTTTTTTAATGTTAGTGGAATTAGATTTCGTTCTAATAGGTCTGTGATGATCAACAATTCCTTAGCTCAGTCTGAGGCTGGCGCCCTTATTCATTTAAATCTTCTTCAGTGGTGTTGGATTGTTCGTGGTGTTCTAGGTCTTCAGCTGTGTAATAGTCGTTCTCATTGACGAGATATATGATTTTTTTGCATTCTGGTTTCAGGTGACCTTTTTGCCACATTTTTTGCATTTAAAGAAAGGAAAGTTTTCTGGTTTTTCCTCAATTTTCTTTTGTAATTTATCTGTTTTCGTGGGTGTGTGGTGGGGTTGGAACAAGGTTTTTGGTTGGTATCCTCTTTGCTGATTGACCCTTTCATTGTTTTCTATTGTGAGTTGTATATTGACTGCCTTCTTTATGAGGGTGTTGATGTCATCTTTGATGTCACACTTATTTTCAAATCATGTTTTCATGGGCTGTGGTAATCCCGCATGTATATAAGAATATAGGTCCTGGGAGTAGTACCTGTCTTCCTCTTGAGAAAGACGTAGCAGATGATCGACTTTATAAATATAACTGATAACATTCTCGTCTTTTTCTAGGCAACATGTATATAATTGCATCCAGTACTGCTTCCTTTTCAAAGTGATCACTCATGGCTGTGACAAGTTTGTCATAGTTAGCTTTTGTTGTAGCATCAAGATTGAGGTAAACTTGTAGTATTTGATCCTAGAGAAAGAGAGGCATTTGAGTGGCTCCATTTTGTTTTGTTCCATGCTGTTGCACTAGATAGATTTCAAAGAGCACTATCCATTCACTGAAGGTTTGTCCTTTTATATCGAATTTTCCTGGATCTGGTCAGGTTAAACTGGTCTGGCCCAGTGAATGTCGGTTAATCTGGTCAAGCAATTCTATCTTTGGTTTTCAAAATATTTTGATTAAAATTATTGCGGCATTACAAAACAATAGAAATTGTGGGAAAATGGTTCAAAGATTCCTACTGCTGTAATTCTAATCCTAATCTGCATTTTTGCCTTTCAAATTATATGAGGGTTAGTCAATAAGTCTTGCACATTTTTTCCTGTACAAGGTTTTATAAGGTTTTCATGTACCATCATGTCATAGTATGTAAGTATTTGTCTCTTGGAACAACTTCTATCACTGTATACTTAATATTTGCTTAATTTTCTATCCATTCTATTCTCTGTTTGCAGGTCATAATCAATCGAAAATGTTCTCTCGTCAGGAGCAACACGCCTATGTGAAGATAGAGTTTATGCAAAATAAACAACAATTGGAAATTCATGCTGCATTGGTAGAAGCTTGCAAGGAGGAGGCTGTCAATGGTTCGACTGTTACTCAATGGTTTCAGAGGTTTCGAGATGGTGACATGAGCATTGAAGACAAAGAGTGCAGTGGTCAACCGGTTTCTGTTACTGACCAAGAACATGAAGAATGAGTCCAAGAACTCTTGGAGGAGGACAGGCAGATAACTTGTGATGAAATTGCCACTGAGATTGACATCAGTCACGGGTCCATTTACAAGATTCTTACAGACAATCTTGCCAAGAGGAAGGTAATGGCTTGATGGGTTCCTCATCGCCTCAAGGATGAAGAAAAGCTTTCCTGCTACAGGATATCGATGCAGTTGCGCCAAAGATACCGTTGAGAAGGAGAGAGCTTCCTCCAAAGAATTGTGACTATTGATGAAACGTGGATTCAATCGTATAAGCCTGAGCTGAAGCAGCAGTTGATCGAGTGGCGGCGCCCTGATTCTCCACATCCCCAAAAGTACCAGCGTGAACAAAGCAAAGTGAAGCAAATGATGATCTTTGCTTATGATTACATCAGCATCATTCTTGCTGATGCTGTTCTGGTTGGACAAACCGTCAATAAAGAATACTACGCCTACTTCATCTCCAAGAAACTGAGGAATGCCTTGAGGAGAAAAAGATCAAACCTCCAGCCTCTCATCCTGCATGACAACGCCTGCTGTCATACCACACAAACCATTGTGGAGACTCTGGACAACTTGAATTGGGAAGTTTTGCCTCACCTGGCATACAGTCCGGATTTGAGTCCTCCTGACTTTCATCTCTTCCCAAAACTCAAGGAACCCATGAGAGGGAAGTGGTACTCAACATTGGACGAATTGTCTGCAGCAGTGAAGACCCACATTCGAGTGATGAACACGGAGGGTACTGAAGACATTTTCAAACTGACACAAAGATGGGAAAGTGTGATCCGTAATGGTGGAGACTACATTGAAGGATTGTAAATGTGTATATATTCATGTTTCAAAATACAGTTTGGTTTATTATACTTTGTTTTGTTACTAAAATAGAAATGTGCAAGACTTATTGACTAGCCCTCATAGAATTGCAATAAGGCACACACTTTGTTAAACAATATTCAATTTGCAATTCCAGCATGTGTAAATTCGGCTTGCTTTTGCTATTTCAATGAATTCATAAAGTCCTGAATTACTTATTTTAGCCTTTATTGCGTATAACCCTATATCATTTCTTCATTAAATTTTGAAAGACCACGGTCATTCTCAAGATTGTTTGCTTTATAAAAACCTTATAAAATAAAAACGATATATATATATATATATATATATATATATATGTATATTAATATATACATATATTGTGGTATCAGAACTTGAAATTGCCCTGATTGAACTTTATTTCATAAACTTTTCAGGAATGAACTGCAATTCGACGTCAATTCACAATTTGCAATTTCTCATTGGATAATGTAGTAGCCATGCTTGATGATGTAATGTGCAATTTGATTTTAATTAATGTAAATATTTCTTTTAGCAAGCTTAGCTGGTAGGTGTTGTTTGTTATTTTTTAGTTTTTTGTATATATAGGGCAACATGTGCGCATTCTGTTAATAAAAAGTTTTTGTTTATCATTACATAAACTCTGTCACTCTGTTTCCCAATTTGATTAATACCCTAATGGGAAAACCAAAACTCAATCAGCAATGGCAGCTAACATAGAACTGACAACAAAACCAACAGTAGTATGAATTGGGTCTTATTTCGTTCCACTTTTTTCTGATTGATTGAGAATAGGTGGCAAGCCTGTTCTACTTTCCTCTGATTGGTCGAGGGGGCCTTTGCCCTCTGTTGGGCCGTGTATATTGACGGGGGTGTATCTCTGACGTCATTGGAACATATTCTCCTTTATTATAATATTTGTTAGCAAACACATTTGTTTGCAGTCCATTGTTTAAAATGTAACCAATATTTTTATACATATTACATAAATAATTGGCCATGTGTATTGGCGGGGGTGTATTTCTGACGTCATTGGAATATGTTCTGTTGGTAAACACATTTGTTTGTAATCTATTTTTTAAAATGTAGCCAATTTTTTTATACATATTACATAAATAATTGTCAAAGATCATTGAAATTCTATATGCAAGAAATTCAAATTTTTGGAATTATATTTTATTGCTAAATTTCTTCGGTAAAAGTCATAATAAGTATTGTCAAACAAAAAGATTTTGTTTTATTTTACATACTTGCTTTTTGTTAATGTATGTGACTTGCTTATTTATGGGGCTATTTTATTTTACATACTTGTTATTTTTATTTTTTTTATTTGCATACTTATTTCACATACTTGTTTTATTTAGTAAAATTTAATAACAAATGTTTGAATCAGAGAGATAATAATACTATTTAAAAGCGTAATGGCTTATTTTGGTAATAAAGCAAAATAATTTTTCGGAACTAGTTTATGCAAAAACTTGCAATTTCTAATATTTAATAAACATATGTGGTAAAACCCACATACATTTTTAAGACAAGACAAAAATGTAATTTATTCTGCACTTTGCTTATAATGATCATATATATCTTACTATTAAATTTGTCTATTGTGTTAGTTTATCATCATTGTTGTTGAAGGAATTCTGTAGGAAACAAACGCAAGGAAAATTAAATATTCCCAAAGGCAAATATTTTTTTTTTGAAAAGTCAAAACAAATCACCAAAAGAAAAATGAACATTTTAGACTCTCAAATAGTAGAAAAATACTTGGAAATCCAAAATATATTAGTATTCTCTCCAATGCTATGCCTTAGAAACTCTAACAAGATCAGATTTATTATTAAAAATTCTCAATCTCTATATGATTTTAAAACGTTGTAATAGGAAATTGAGTTAAAAAGGCGGTTTTCCTAATTGCATATTGCAAGATATATATTTTATATTTGAATACAAAGACTAAACCGTCTTGAAGAAGTATTTATTTCATTTTACCAGTTTCTGATAATTGTTATTTAAGCTATTTATTTCTATATTTAGAAAATGTTCCTAAGTTTTTTTAATACCTAATGTACAAATTGTAGTTTAAATCATTTAACGATTGCTGTTGTGTTTTTTTATATTTTCAAAACAAAACAAGTATATTTTAATTAAATTAAGTTTTAAGTACTATACATGTACTTAAATTTATTTTATATAATTTTGACATTCATCTTCAATTTAAAAATTTTGCTTCTTTTCACTTGAAGTTATATGTTTTGTAGAATTACTTTAATAACCATAATCATTTTTCAATTTCATGAGTGCTTTTGTAAACTGTGTACGACTATGTGTTTTGTAAAATCAATCAATTTAATCATTTTTGCATAAATGTATTTTTTATAAAAATGTGTTAGTCTTTTCGTAATTAAAAATGATTTGCGAGTTTCATGACATCTAATTCGTAAACTATTAAACAACTGCAAGTACTTTAACAATCATTGATTTGTAGAATGTCTTAAAATTTATATTTAAATGTGATATTAAATAACAAAACCATTCATTCTTTAAAATACGAAAATAAAATCTGAATTTATAACAAAGATTAGTCGTATTTATGTGCATGTATGTTTTTCTTTCTCCCAAAGTCAAGTAATTTTTTTCAAAAAAGCAAAACAAATCGTTAGAGTATTGTATATTAACCTGTGAATAAATGTATATAGTTATTTTATCCGTAATTATATTATTATACTTAACATGTATCTATTATCTAATATTGCACTTATTTAACTTAGTTGATGAGATGTATCTCTAGAAATCTACCATTAATGAAACACGTACAAATCATTTCTACATTCTCATTGTATAATAAATAGTATTATTAAATTTACTAAACTAGTGATTACTTTATTTCAATCATCCTTCCCTCATGATAAATTTGAAAGTCAATTGCATGTTAAATTAATTGACATTTAACAGTTTAGAGAATACTATCGATTTTTACCTATTTACAAAGAAAACGTAGGAGTTTAAATTTTTTATATTAAAACTAATGTTTATGAAATGTAATAATTTTTCAAACATATTAACATAAAACTAGTACATGTAGAAAAAAGAGTGAAAGCAAAACTATACATTTTCTATTTACTAAAGTGTAATACAATACGTTTTACAATAGCACTGTTCCCAATCCCCATGTCATCATTGAGGAAGAGTTTTTTAATGTAAGTCGCAAAAGTAAAAAAATGTCATAAAAGAAATGTAAGTCACAAATGTGAAAAAACTTCAGAAAAGGAATGTAAGTCACAAATGTGAAAAAACGTCGGAAAAGAAATGTAAGTCACAAACATTAAAAACCGTTGGAAAAGGAATGTAAGACTACAAACGTGGAAATGTCACGTACAGGGTATTTATTTAATTCTTAATATAAAAGATACCAATAAAATTTTAAAATTTAATCAATTTCTTATAATATAAAATAAATATTTTTAAATGTTTTGTAATGTGTATCAATAAACATTAACAACAAATTTACAATACTAATAATCCAACTTGTGAAAAATTCTAGTTTTATATGATTTGAAAGTGTTATTTAATTGTTATAATTGTAAAGAGATTTCATGTTTGGGAGATATCAATCTTTATGATTGGATACATTTTGACAGTTGAACAATAGATAAAACCACATAATATTGACATTGTCTATGAAAGCATGCAACTTTATACAGAGAGTGGATTAATGGAATTTCACACTGCTGAAAGAACTATTCTGAAAGATTTCAAACTTTTTGGTAAGCTATTTTACAGATATTTCTTTTAAAAACATAATTTTATTTTAATGAATTGCTGTGAATTTACTGTCCAATGTCAAATTTATTATAATCTTTATAATAAATAGTAACATAGTTTGTTTATTAATGCACATTTTTAATTAATTTTGTTTAAGCTTTTAATTGTCATGTGTTTTATACTGTGATCTATCACCTCATTTGACTTATTAATCATTAATTTAGATATGATCATGTGAAATTCATATTGTGTAAATACACATTGTGTTTGTTTCCTACAGAATTCCTTCAACAACAATGATGATAAACTAACACAATAGACAAATTTAATAGTAAGATATATATTATCATTATAAGCAAAGTGTAGAATAAATCACATTTTTGTCTTGTCTTAAACATGTATGTGTGTTTTACCACGTACATTTATTAAATATTAGAAATTGCGAGTTTTTGCATAAACTAGTTCCAAAAAATTGTTTTGCTTTATTACCAAAATAAGCCATTACGCTTTTAATGAGTATTATTATCTGTCTGATTCAAACATTTGTTATTAAATTTTACTAAGTAAAACAAGTATGTGAAATAAGTATGTAAATAAAAAAATCAAAAAAACAAGTATGTAAACTAAATTAGCCACATGAATAAGCAAGTCACATACATTAACAAACAGCAAGTATGTAAAATAAAACAAAATATTTTTGTTTGAAAATACTTATTAATTATGACTTTTACCAAAGAAATTTAGCAATAAAATATAATTCCAAAAATTTGAATTTCTTGCATATAGAATTTTAATGATCTTTGACAATTACTTATGTAATATGTATAAAAAATTTGGGTACATTTTAAACAATAGATTACAAACAAATGTGTTTGCCAACAGAATATATTCCAATGACGTCAGAGATACACCCCCGCCAATATACATGGCCAATTATTTATGTAATATGTATAAAAATATTGGTTACATTTTAAACAATAGACTGCAAAAAATGTGTTTGCCAACAAATATTATAACAAAAGAGAATATGTTCTAATGACGTCAGAGATACACCCCCATCAATATACATTATCCAGCAGAGGCCAAGGGCCCCCTCGACCAATCAGAGAAAATGGAACAGGCTTGCCACCACCTCTCGACCAATCAGAAAAAAGTGGAATGAAATAAGACCCAATTCATACTACTACCAACCCGCCACAAAGAAGAAGAGCAATCTCACCAATGCCAACACCTCAACAAATGTTTGATACCAAAACAAAAAAAAAGAGAGTGTCAATGTTACCTGACAACCCCCAAACATGGATATGAAAATTTCCAGACCACCTCAATTCTACACTCACAAATTCAATGTCAAAGGTCAAACATTCAGAGAATGGCTTGTGCTATTTGAAATTTATCTTTCACTACAAAATGGCACAAAAGAAAATTTAGGTACACAACTGCCACTATTCCTGAGAGTAAGAGTGTTACAAGTCTATCTTAACTTGGATGCTGAAACAAACAATACTGAATTCAACTTTATAGTTGCAAATNAAGTAAACAAATTGGTTACATTTTAAACAATAGACTGCAAACAAATCTAATCTCATGGGATTTTTTGAAAATTTCTCACCCTCTCAAAAATTGGTTACATTTTAAATAATAGACTGCAAACAAATGTGTTTGCCAACAAATATTATAACAAAAGAGAATATGTTCTAATGACGTCAGAGATACACAGACAGCCAAAGTACACAATTTCATCATAGCCACGCCCGCCAAGGTCAAACGGTCATTTGTGGAACATAATGGACTCGAGTATTACTACTGACATCAATTTTAATGAAAACATAAAATGTGTTNACACCTCAACAAATGTTTGATACCAAAACAAAAAAAAAGAGAGTGTCAATGTTACCTGACAACCCCCAAACATGGATATGAAAATTTCCAGACCACCTCAATTCTACACTCACAAATTCAATGTCAAAGGTCAAACATTCAGAGAATGGCTTGTGCTATTTGAAATTTATCTTTCACTACAAAATGGCACAAAAGAAAATTTAGGTACACAACTGCCACTATTCCTGAGAGTAAGAGTGTTACAAGTCTATCTTAACTTGGATGCTGAAACAAACAATACTGAATTCAACTTTATAGTTGCAAATACACTAAAGATGACAATATAATAAACTACATCTATAAAGTTGACAGACTTCTGTGTCACTACCTTCAGGATCTGTACTCTTTTATCCATTCTGGCTTACCTAAAAATATTAAACAAAGATTTGAGAACAAACGTGATATTGTTGTCAACATAGAAATCTTAATCAAAAAATGCATCTTAATGCAACAATCATGTTAACTGAGAGATGGGAAAATTAACAAACTTCCAAACACCAACATTTGTCAAAAAAACTACACAAGCATTTATCAACTAACTGCCAATGTACAAACAGAAAATGCAATGCAAAAAATGTGACCAACAAGGGCACACACAGCCAGATTGCAAAATAGTCATAATGATGAAGGGTTCTACACCACAACAAATGCTGAAGAACTTGCATAACAAGCTATTAAAATGAAGGGTTCTACACCACAAAAAATGCTGAAGAACTCACACAACAAGCTATCAAAAATGAAGAAGATTTCAACTAAGTAGGGTACTGTATCCAGACTATGCAAATGAAGTTTTTATTGTTACTGACTTGTTGGAAAGAAATCTCATCCCAGTCACAATTAACAGTACAAATATTAAAGTTAAAGTTGACACAGGAACTTCAACCACCATAATGGCAGGCCCCTGTGCTAATGTAATAGGATGGAGCAGAAACAATATTTAAAACAACAATACATTATTAATCAATGCATCTGGAGACTATGTGAACATTAAAGGAGTTGTAAGAAATTCACTATCCAAACTATCTAAAATGTCAAGTTCAACCAAGACATCTATGTAGTTGACACTGCTAATTAACCACTGCCAAATCAAATGATCTTAGGAAGAGATTTCCTAACTGACAACAACTGTCTAATCAATAACACTAACAGAACTCTAACAATTCAAGAAGAAAAAATGTCAATTTCCATGACTACAAAGGACAACATCACTTGTGCATTCTCCTTAATGGACAATTTAAGAATAATTTCACTGGAAATTGGTAAAAATCTAAACTAACAATAAAATAAAAGATGACTATGTAATCACAGGAAAGAAAGGAATTTCACAATTGAAAATCATACTGCTTAACAATATCTCCACAATAAAAGATGGAAAGGCATAATGACAATATTAAACAGCAGTATGAAGCATGTCTCAATAAAGCTGAAACAACTGAAAATTACTGGAACAGCTTTACAGAAATACATGAAAAAATCTAATGTGCTACTACTAGCAGGCAGCAGTCAGAAAAACCAAATAAACAATAAAGACATACCAATGAAGAAAAACAAGCCATCCTTACCTAACATCAAAAGAAATTGCCATACTCAATAACACTCTGAGAAACAATGCTTGTGTATTCAATAATGGAGAAATAAGCCTCAGAAAGGCTAAAGGAGTCAAACATGAGATCCACACAACATCTGACAAACCCATTCATCAAGTGCACCATCACATACCAACACACCTCCAGGATGCATATATAAAAACCTTTACAGACTTGCTCAATAATGAAATTATACACAGATGCAAGAGTCCATATGCATCACCCACAGTGTTCATTAAACAAGAATATAAACATTAGTTATGCATTGACTTCAGCAACCTTAATGAAGTTATAAAAAAAGACACATACTAACTTCCACATGTCAAGGATATGCTATACAGTGCCTGCTCAACACAAGCTCTTCACAACAATCAACTTATGCCAGGCATACTGGCAGGTTCCAATGAAAGAAAAACATATAAAGAACAGCATTCATAACACTATATGGCCTCTATGGATGGCTCTAAATGGCGTTCAGATTATGCAAAACACCTGCCACCTTTCAGTGATGCATTACAAAAGTTCTTAGACATAATAATGTGTTCTTACCAATCTGATTTACCACATACATCAATGATGTGCTAATTGGCACTACAACTGCTATAGAGCATACAGACAAGCTCAATAAGGTATTCCACCTCCTGTATAATGCAGGGCTATGTATAAATGCAAAGAAATGTCTCATCACAAAACAGCAAGTAATCTTCTTAGGAAAAATTATACAGCATGGAAAAATTTAAATCAAAGATAATGATAAACATCTGTTAGAAGAAATTAAAGCACTGAGAAACAAAAAAGACCTCCAATGCATCCTCAGCTTCATAAACTACTAGCACATTTTCCTGTCAAACCTAGCCAAAAATGGTCAAAATGTGCAATCTACTGAAGAAAAATAAAGAATTCATAGAGTCCTGGAAGGACAAGGACAAACTTGACAACCTAAAAAATCATGTCACTGAATTCACCAATACCTCACAATAAATTCATCTGTAATGCTAGTACAGTCACAATAGGAGTCTCACTAAGCCAAATAGAGAATGGTAAAGAAGTACTAATTCAAAGTCCTCATGAAAACTCATACCAGCAAAAGAACACTATGGCACAACCAAACTGGAAATGTTGGCTCTCATTGGATCACTGAAAAAATTTTATCATTTCCTAATCAGAGAGGAAACATTCCAAGTACACACTGACAACAAGTATGCATGTGACAGATCTTCCATAATAGCACATTGGATCAAATACTTAAACAACTTCAATTTCACAATAGAACACAGGAAAGGAAAACTGCACAACAACACAGACTTGTGGACAGCACTAACTCAATATCAGAGAGAGCTCTGAAAACAAGATAGTGAGAAAAGAAATTTCAATTTCATACCAATAATACAATACAAAAATCTACCTGACATCAACATCAACAGAGGCATAAAACCTATACTACCACTACTCATAATTATGATCAAAGAGGAAATAACAGCCAAAGAGATAGCTAAAGCTCAACAAACCCACATGTTATTCAGTCAAATCATCAAGCACATGCAAAACAAAACCGAAATTATCAATAGTATGGCCATGCACTATTACAAGAAACATAAATTGGAAGCTAACACAAAGTGGTATACTCTATGCAGCCTCTGACAACAACAACAGGATAGCCCTACCAGAGTACTACAAATGTGAAGTTGTAAGAAGGTTCACAAAAATGGCCACCCCAGAGTCTATTAAACTGAAATAACAATTCACAAAAATTTCATCACCACTTACTTGCAAAAAACAGTTGAAGACATGATAAATCAATGGCAAACCTGCATCCTTCTTAATAACATCACTCTTCAGAACAATGAGCAGAGTTAGAAAAAATTCTTAAAGAAAGAACAAATTAAATCATAAACTGCAATATCAAACAAATATCTTGATGATCAAGGTTATACCTACATACTTGTAATGGTAGACAACTTCACAAAGTACTGTAAGATGATACCATTATGAGACATACAAGCTTGAGCAGACACAGAAGCCATACTGTACAATTGGGTATGCATATTCAGACCCATGGAGAAACTTATTACTGATCAAACAGTTCAAAAGTGCTCTCTTTCAAACCCTTGGCAAACAAATGGAAATCCTACACAGCCATACAGCAGTAAATCACTCACAAGCCAATGGAGTAGTAAAAAGATTCAACTAAATGCTTTCAAATTAACATGATGAACTATCACATCATACATTGGTGGAAAGAAATGGAGAGAAGTGCTACTACTAGTCAAATATTTTTGCCACACATTGAATCATGCAATGACAAAAATGACTCCATACAAAGCTCTGTATGGTCACAAAGCACTCACACCAATATTAATTCTATTCTGAGGATACACCTCAGAAATAAATAATAAATACATCAAACAACTATTTCAGAAAATCACTCTAACTCATGAAACAATGTGCCACAATACCAACAAAACCATAGTCTGCCAACAATGCTAGTTCAAAAAATCTCTACATGGTGAACTGCACAAAGTTGGCAATAAAGTATTTGCATATATGCCAGGCACAGTCAAAGATGAAAAGCAAGTATGGAAACTAGCCCATGTCTGAGAAGGCCTTTGCACAATCAAGAAAGCTCTACCACACAACAAGTATGAACTAGATAACAATAAGGTGACACACTTTAAAAACCTGAAAAGAACTGCCAAAAACATTGAGCATGCTAAAATTAATGAGTTTGAAAAATTTGAATTAATTAACAATGAAAATAATCAACATTACCTGATAATGGAAATGAATCTGGTTGAAGAGCAACTTTTCAATGAAATTTATTAACCAAGTTCCTCCTCTCCAGTACAAATGCACACACAATCAACTTGATTAGCTAAACATAATATTGATTATAAGGAATGAGAAATTAACATTGTATCTTTACCTTTAGATAATGAAATGACGTCAGAGTCCAAAAAAACCGACATGGAAACATGCTAAGCAGACCACCCTACTCTGAGTTTCTGGCTCCCTGGATACAATGTGTACTAGCAGGTCTACCTCAGCACTATGTCAACCATCTCAAGTGAAGATTTAATACCAACTATGGAAACAGAGGACTCCCACACCCTCCTAAGTACATCAGCATTTCCCAAACCTACAGAAAACATTGCAACAACATCAAAGATACCCACTTAACACCTACTATCAAAGCCATCCTCTCACAGCAGCCATTAAGAAAGACTAACAAAACACAAATGTAAAATGTCTGAAGTCAGTGGAGATATAGTACACTCCTACTTCAACAAAACAAGAAAAAGCAGATACATTGCTGCACACAACCTATCTACTGAATACAACAAGCAATATCAAACATCCTATCAATTAGAGAAAACAAAGTCAATTGCATCACATTCCTGACAATACTGGACACAGGCAAATGCCCAAAGGTCAACAAAACCATCTTCTACAATGTAGACATGCATGAAGAATTGAGTAGAGAATATCTTAGGACCACAGTGCACATCAGCTTCAACCCAAACTTCCTAATAAAAAACCTACTGAAATTCATCAAAACAAAAAAACAAAAAGCCTTCAAGCAAATCAACTGCATCAAATTTGATTGGAACAATCTAACACTGATATGTATATATACTCAAAAAAGAAGACAAAACCAATGACAAGCTCATTCAGAGAATAAACTTTATACTGGTAAATACTAATACCCTAAACATCACAGCTAGCTTCGTCTACATAGAGGACATTAACCAACAACTCCCCAAAAACATATTAGCATTGAAAGCTACTTGGAAAACCTCTATGTAATCAGACAAGTTACATTATCTCAAATGAAAGTTGTAAAAGACAACAGCATCACCAAACTAATACTAATTTCATTCTACTGCACAGAAACTTCCCATGACTCCAACTAATCACAGAACAATGCATAGCAATAGATGTACTATTGCAAGCACAAAGATTGGAGATATTAGATCCAACAGGTGACTACACTACCATCACTGATCTACACAGTCACTTCACCTTCAAGCAAAAACAAGAAGCAATCAACATGATACACAACTGATGGACAGAACTAAAAACAACAACCAACAATAGAGAAACATGCCCTAATATAAATATTGAGTCTCCACACAGAGTCTATAAACCCTCAGTAGAAGAACTACTAACAAAAATTCAAAGAGCAGCAGAATACAAACTCAAGGAAGACTTCCTCACTGATCTGTTTGAAGAAAAACAAATACTGTAACATCAGTTGTTAGTTGTTGTTATTTATTGGCCAGCTCATGCACTTTTCATGTTTACTAGTGATTAGTTGTTTTCAACTTTGTACATATTGTATATATGCATTGTATATAAGACACACTGAAGCATCTGTAAATAGAGAAAATAGTTCAGTTAACTTGTGTTCTCTTGTTACTAAGTTGGAATCACTATTGCTCTAGTCAATTTTCACCTAAGTGACCTTCTGCTTTGACATTAAGTCCTATGGTATAGTTCTCTCTAGATTCAACCCAGTGATTCTACAATCCAGAAATCACAAGAGACTATGAAATATGGCTGATCTCAATATTCTTCACACAACAACTGCAACTTAAAATCCTACTCACAAAATGAGTTAGGATAAACATCATACTTGTTTGTAATTCCCACACTCTAGTTACAATTGCTAGTATTTACTCTAGCTTCTTGTTCATACAGTGTATTAAACAAAATTCCCTTATACGGTTTACATTAATTACATTTCTTGCTCAAATGCTAATAAATGTTTGCTACCAGTGATTGCTGGCATACTCAATGGATCACTTTTCCTGTTCTAATATTGTGGTGATGCTAGACTATATATATATATATATATATATATATATTTCAGTGATAGCCTATCTTAGAATACATGTTATTGATTCGATAATCTTTACCATAATGGTGATTATATTATTTTGGCAGATATACACATTCTATTTATTACAACAGTACAGGAGTACTGTATATCATTTAAATTACAAACTTTGCAAATTTTCCACTATGAGAATGTTTCATAATGAACTTAAAATATCAAGGTAGGCATTGATTGACATTCTCCAATTTGCATCCAATCTGCACCGGCAAACTCTAAAACATTTTAGTAACATTTAATTCACATCCTTCGAATTTTTAATTTCAAAGCTGTTTTATGTTATTTAAAATGCCCATAGCAAATGTGAGAAAATCCGAAGTTTCCTAAAACCAATCCGTATCCATATTAAAATGTTCTAGATCCCAATTTGCACTAATGCGGATAATCCGTGAATGCACATGGATTTACCAAAACAAATGTAGTTTGCTTATCGCTTGCCCTAAGCAAATCCTAGTCTCTAGATTTATAATTCTATTTAACGTAGTATTTAACACTATATTAATATATTCCACTCATTCGACTACTACTTAGATAAAAAATGACCCGTGAATAAAGATATTTTCTCTTTTTGGTTAAAATAGGCTAACATATTTTACAGTTCTCTAAAATATCTCGATTTTCTTGGTTTTTTATTTTGACTTCATTGTCAATTTTTTACTTCGTTCCTGGAGTAATCCATTAAGAGTATGTTGAATCTTAATCTTAATATGTTCAAATGATCTTTGAATATGAATATAAAAATACAACACTATGTACGTGCACATTTAAAAACTAAGTGAATTAATTGCGAATATTATAATCCTACAATTATTTTTTCTGAACTATAATGACAAAATGCAACTAAACTAAAAGCATATTGAGCACTGCTGCACTAAGCAGTCGGCCAAATGGTATTTTCTCTGATGCAACGAATTTTCTGAATGTCTGATAGTATGTAAGCAAAAAGGTTTTGGTAAACTAAAGAGCTTATTTGGAGTGTAAATTTCTCGGTCTTAAGATATTGACAAATAAGAAAATAAGCAAATGTTGTCTTTTCGACTACCGGATTCGGTTTTAATGTATCAAATCTCCTCAGTTATTTACCTTAAGAATAGTGCATTATGTTGTAAAATTATGTGAATCCAATACAAACTACATTGCTTATAAATCAACGAGTGATTTCATTTTTTAACCCTAAATGTGTATTTAGCAGTATCGTATTTATTGTTGGACATTATTTTTGAAAACTTTAAAAAAATATCAATTGACAATCTGCATTGTAATTACCCTAGAATTGAAACAATCGCTGAGAAGTCAGCCAACAATAATTTAAAAATATTTTCAATACCTACATCTTCCTCTTTGCATTACTGAAACATTTGAGTTTAGTTTTTTATGATTTTTATGAATGCATACTTGAATGTTTTCTTGTTGAGTCACGAAATTTCAGTTAAATATGAATTAGCTACGAGCATAACGGGCTTAGGATACGGGTACAGACAAACCAACGAGACTATTTTTATAGGTAAGGGCTACGGGCATAATATATATATATATATATATATATATATTTAAGATATCATCATTCAAATAAAAATATATTGTAATTAGATAAGTTGACAGAATGGGCGAATGCGAACCAAATGGTATTTAATGAAGATAGGTGTCACTTAATATCATTTTATGTCAATAGTCAAAGTAATAATGCTAATTACAATGCTAACTATACTTTATGCAAGACACTGTTGAAGTGAAAAA
>CABFPE010000395.1:257538-297643 GCA_900660155.1 Hofstenia miamia | reverse complement strand
CGATATTCAATCTAATACTATTGCATTGTCTTTTTGGATCCAATAATATTGCAAACAAGGCTGTTGATAGATTATTATACAAATATTATAATCACTAATATATATATATATATATATATATATATATATATATAAATCTTATTTACTCATGATAACGCGAATAGAATGCTCTAATTCATTATAAAAGAAATACTATTCTGCCTAGATTGCGCCAGTAAAGAAGAAATATGTTAAAAATGGCAATCATAGTCAGGGAGCAAACAAAAATATGAAATTGGAAGTGGAACTACAAAGAGTATTTCAATCCTTGAAAAATGAGAATTCAATTTTAAATACTTGTCACTACAACGATCTACAACGATTTGAAACAGCTCTGAATAAACTCAAACTGGAATGCAAGAATTTGCAAACTAACGATTTTTTGAAAGTTTATCACAGACTAAGGATAAAGGGAGATTTATAAATAAATATCTAAATAAAACAAAAGGAAATGTATGTGAAATTAGGTAAATTGAAATTGATGGAAGACTATGTGATGATAGTAAAACAATTGGAAATTATTTAAGTGGGATCATATGAAGGTTAAAAAAATGAAGTATCAGAATAAAAAAGGTAAAGTCATCATTTGCCTTTTATTACATGAATAGTTTCTAAATTGGACTGCAATACATCATGTCGTAGAGGAGATATTCCAACTTTTATTATTAAAAATACGTGAAGTATTTTGAAGAATATTTGTTATCCGATTCATGCCTCAGAATTTCCAGAAATATTTAAGAGATCTGATGTAACACCTATCTTTAAAAAGGAGATTCCACAAAGAGCATCAACTACGCCCAATATCAGTTACTAGTACGTTATCTAAAATATTTGTAAAATTATTATGCATGCAACTAAGTGACTATTTAAACAAGAATAGAATCTTATCCTCTATAATCAGTTAGGTTTTCGAGAAGGTTGCGGACAATTGATGCACTTCTTACTTTAACAGAAACAGCCATATATAACTTAAATAAAAACATCACCAGTAGTATAGCATTGCTTGATCGAAGCAAAGCTTTTTATAGTCTGGATTTCGAGATTCTAGACAATAAATTGCTAAATTATGGATTTAATGTAGATTCTAGATTGTTAATTCAAAATTTTTTAAGCAATAGAAAACAGAGTAAAAATTGGAAACACATTTTCTAACTATTTAACAACAAATAAAGGTGTTCCACAAGGTACAGTAATGTACTATTTACATTTGTAAATTTATACTGAATAATCTATGTGTATTCAAATACATATGATCAAAGGCTATATATACATATATATATATATATATATATATATATATATGTATGCATTTACATAACATTAATATTGGAACATTTCCTAGTTATTTCTTAATTAGTTGCTGCTACTATGCATGGAATCATTTCATCAAAGACGATCATCTTACGTGGTTCAGACTTGAGCCTCAGCTGCCAAACTAACCTCTCATCTGATTTTACATATTGGACTTCTCAAGAAAAAAGAATACAAGATGGCAGTATGCTCCTTTCGCCTTTATTTTGATACTTGTATTTCAAAACTACATTTTAAAACTATTTGACTAAATATTCAATAAGTTGAGTATTCAGCACAAATCATTTAAGCAAACAGTTTTTAAGGCTTAATTGCATTACAATACAAAAGCTAAATATATAACATATGATAATAATAAATTTGTATGTCTCTATGTATGTGCTGAGCTCTGTGTAAAAAATCAGTAAATGTGTTTAGCATGTTTGTGTATCCGATTGTGTTTGTCAGTGTAAAAGTACAATTTTTAATTTTTTATAACAATAATAATAAGAGTAAAAAAGCAATTTCCTTGTGAAGACTTTACACATAAAATATACACAAATCTAAAGCTACAAAACTAGTAAACACAATATATAATAATAAAAATAAAAATCAATGTTCGTGTGAAAGTTTGTGCAGGTGTTCATTATTGAATGTATATTTCGCATGCCTGAAGTGTGTTGCTGTCTCCCAGTGTACATTGTTTTATTAGAGGTGAATTCTTTTGTTTTTTCAAACTTTTTGTAATTATTTTCTATTCTCGTTTCATTGTCTAAATTATTCCCTAATTTTATTGATAATTGATGAAAATTATTGAATTTTTATTTAAGCTAGTGTATGGACGATATACGTATATTACTAAAATACAATGTACACGTATAGTATGCATATACATGTAGAGTATACCTGTAGTATACGTATAGTTCGCGACACGGCGCGTGGTTCAACAATGATAACAAGCCACTAGTGGGCAGCAGCCAGCAATGTCATAATCAGGTGCCGGATTAGGCATGTGCCTCCGTATAAATAACAGGACCACATCAGCACAGGATTTATTCTGATTTGGATCATTTTGGGCCTTTGGCATATTAGTATAAATGTGCTTAGCTTAGCCGATAAAAAAATATACATAGTTATACCCGTATATGAGCAATACTAGTAAACATCAAGTATACGTATACTATATGTATAATAAAGGTGTACGTATACGTATAGGATCGCACCCTAATTTATACACATAAATTTAAATTTAATATAGTCCTTTAGGAAGCGAAGTGATATTTGACGAGATTTGAATTTAAATAAAAAAGTTAGCATATGCAGATGAATTTGGTAGAACGGAGTTAATATTCTATATTTATTACGATATACTGATGCTTCGTCATTCTTTTGTGCATCAATTAAATGTCTTTGATAGAAACATACTATGTTTAGAATTTAGGTCAGTTAAAAGAAGCGAACAATATTGCAATTAGACATGCAGAATGCATGTATCAGTTGTTTATGATAATTGCTTGATATTTCATTTCGTAAGTGATAATGATCATTTTTTGATTCATATTCAGTAGAAATTTTTCAAAAGTTTATTCATTATCTATCTGAACTCCTAAATAGGTGACTGATTTACTTTGCTTAATTGGTTCACTATTTATCTTTATAAAATTATAAATTGTGTTTTTTCAATATTTAGTTAATTGTTTATAAAATAATGGTTCAATTTTTAATATCTTTTTGAGGTTTTTGTAGCATCAAAAGCATTTGTTGCGCTACTTATACGCAGGTGTCGTCGGAGTATTGGTAATTGTCGCTGTTATTATTTATATCATAAGCATGAATTGCAAATAAAATAGGGCCAAGTACCGTTCCTTGGGGTATCCCACTATCAGTCGTAACATAACTTGATTTTTTACTGTTTAGTATTACACACTGCTGTCTATTTTCTAAGTTCATGATTAAATTAATTGAGTTATCACTAAAAATATAATTTATGAGCTTATCTTGCAAAATATCAGAATTATTGGAATTGAATGCTTTACTTAAATCTAATAATGCGACACGACTGCAGTTATTATGGGATGTATTAGACTATAATTGCGTCTTGGCAGTTATGGCCATTGCGAAACCCAAATTATTTATACGATAGGATTATAGGAATGCATTTATTTGAATACGCAATAGTTTTTCAAAAAGTTTTCTGAAAGAATTTGTAATACAAATGTGCTTATAATTTTTGCGCTTAAGCTGTCACCTTTTCATATATAGGCGAGTTTATCTGATTTTTTTGGTATGTCTGAAAATTCACAATCTATAATACATTGATTAAATGTGATTAGTAAATTGTTCTCCAAAAATATGAAAAATGATAAAAGTGGGAGATTATAATAAGTTTCTTAACATTGTTTTTTAATTCATTAATTGTAGCAAGTCTAAAGGAAAATTGTTTTGGTTGTTTGAGTTTACCAGAATTTTGTTTTTTCTTATAAGGTAAGAAATTTCCAAGTTCTTTGAATGTTGAATTTAGATGATTTAATATTCGAGTTTTGTCGGTTACGGTCGCATTATTGATATTTAATTACTTTAGATTTTCCAATAAATTTAACGACGTATCGCCGTTTTTCTGGAGTAGAATGTATTATTAATATGCATTGAATTCCATCAGTAGCTTTTTGCAGCTATAAATGAAAAAAGCTAATATATTAATATATTTATCGACATTGGGTTTTTGTTTGATTTAAAATAGGTCAGCGTTTCCAAAAATGTAAAGAATATTTTCAAAGATCTTCTGACTAAGTGAGGCTTAAGCGAGTAATATCTTGACATAAATACCTCAGAAAAGTTTTCAGTTACAAGAAAATTTATATTAACTTTGAAAATTTCACCCGAAAGTCTCGAGTAGCTGAAAAAATTTATCGCAAGTGTCTGCAAAAATTCAATTTCCACATCATTAATCAAACTAAATACATCCCGAGTTAGTAAAACGCCCATCATCATAAATGCTTTGTGCTTACAGGAGAAGCAGGGTTCCGCTTGCAGTAATTTGCTGATTGGATTTTCTATTTCAGGCTCATCAAATATTTTGATCCATTTTTATAATCGTATCGAAGGACATCTCCTTGAAAATTGCCTACATATCATTTCCGTACTCATGATTTTATGATGAAGCAATAGTCTACACAATTTTTTATTATTTGTTAAACAATTAATCTGGCAAATTGACATTTTGGATATTGTACTATGAGATATCCCTTTTAAAAACAAAAGGTCGTAACTACAACAATTGCTAATCGACTAAATCTTAAAATATGATTTATTTGAAAATTATCAGTTGAGTTTTTTGGTTGTACAAGAGATTCTATGACTAGCCATTTTTTAGAAATAAAGTGCGATCATATTTTGAGCGTTTAAAGTTCCTCACAAAAACTTCAATATCTCAAAAAGTGTCAACTTCTTTCTAAAGAGATACGTATGCTTAAGCATAATTTTTTTAGTGTCATAAGTGCTATAAATTGAGTATTTAATCGTAATGTTGCATTACTTAGGCTCTTAAGTCTCGTTGTATATTGAGATGTATTTCGCAATTTAGATTAGAAATAATTTCTAGATATTAAATACCTTGGTGTTTTTTCATTGAATAAATAACATTACATGTTAATGAACACCAAATTAAGATATATCCGTAGTTATCTTAAAAACTTAATGGAAGATTTGAGTTAAATTACTTAAAAGAAAAAATGTTACTTCCAGCTGAATATTTAATCATACGCGTTATATTTTTTCTGTTTTTTTTTAAATTTTAAATAGAGTTATTATGTATAAAAATATTAATGATTATTAACATAAATTTAGAGGATCTAAATCTAACCAACATTCAACATGAAGAGTGTTATAAATGTGTTGCCTTTGAATCCAAGCACAATACCGATGAAAAAGAATTTTGCACCGGTCCTATTTACGGTAAATCTAAATCATATTATTTTAATTATTTTGCTAGGTTTTAGCTTTTAGAATACAGCAATCATTTATTTTATGGAATTGGTTATAAAAAACATTTTATAGTTTACAAAGAATGTAGTTGCGTTAATTTTAAAAACTTGTATTTTAGGCTTAATATTATCATATTTGAAAAATATCAAAGTTTTATTGTACACCAATAGTGCTGCCAATTGTTAAGCCATTCAATATAGTGATTTGTTGGTTTTTCAAAATTGATGCTCAATGTTACCAATAAATACATTTATCATTATCAGCTAAAGATTTGTTTGCAATATGATATTAGATAGCCGCTATGATTTGAATAAAGTAGTTGAGCATATATTAATACAGGTCAACGCTGTTACAAATGGCAGGAGCTACCTATTTTCATTAATAGGCGCTTTAAAAAAATTTGGCTGCGTCTGATTATTTGCCCTCGAGTTTTAACAAAAGAAATCTTTAGGAAATAGTAGTAATCTAGGTATATTGCCAGGACAATGTGATTGATTGTTTGCTCTATTCCAATCAGTTTTCAAAAGAGCAGAATAAATCATACGCATTATAGACGATTATATGTGTAATAATGATTTCCAAGCAATTGAAAAATATCGATGAACATTTAATGACTATTCATTTATCTTCGTTGCACTTTTTTCACTAATAAAATTTTTTAAGATAATCCAGCAGGTTTCCATATAATATACTTGTAATTTTAGTTTTACAACAACCAGACATCAAATTTGTTAAAGAAACCTGAAAACCGAGATTCATTGTTTCGATTTCTGTATATTTCTAGTTTATTAATGACGATTTTTTAGAATATCCTAGAATATATTCCATAACTGGTGGCAATATTTTCTTTGATAATGATGTAGTCAATTTGTCTTGCAACTCAAATGTGGAAAACATTCGATGGATACTTCCAAACAAAACAACAGTTGGCAAACGTATGAATTCTTAGGCTTAACTTTGTTCAAGATATATACATCCAATATTTCTGCTGATTGCTTACAGTATTTTTCAAAAAATGATGCATTAAGCGTTCTTAAAGAATGCTTCATAAACCTTTGATGCCTGAATCTTCTTCTTCAGTGACTTATTAGTGAACTCTTTATCAAGCAATAAAATTGAATAATTTCACATGAAGTATGCAGTTAGCATGTTCTCCACCATTTTTGTGATAAGGACACTTAGGAGCTTTTAGTCAACCTCAGCAATTTTTGTGTCAAATATTGAATACTATTAAGAAACTGATATCCATTAAACTGCATTCATTTATTAAATTTTAAAAAATTAAGCATCTCCCCCAACCCCTTTGAAATATTAGAAGAGCGGGCATCAAATATATTTCTGGATTATGTATATTTTTTCAGAAATGTTTCATAGCAAAGAAGACATCACTGAGATTTAATACAGGCATGTAATCATTTCATTTCATTTATAACATCATTAGAAAACAAAATTAACATTGACAAGGCCAGACAAGATTGCAATAGCAATGGTTCTGTGAACCAGCTTAAATCTACTTAGTTTTGAGATAATATCATTAGCCTCGATTGATTAACTGCAACTGGAATTTGATGGAAATTATCTTTGACACTTATGGCGTCTTTTATCTCAAATCTTATTCCGAAATTTTGACATCCTTGGATATTTACGGATCCGTGGGTGAATGTGCTCCAATTTATGCGGAACAATTATGCTAAAAATTATTACGGTGTGCGGAGGACATGAAAACATTATAAAATTATCAATAAATATAAGACTTATTGTTAAATAGTACTTCGAAATATAATTTAAAATTACCCTCATTAAAAAATACCTCAGCACAAAAAGTCCACTTTTTTAAAGGTTTCTTGAATAATTTTCAGGAAATAGATTCCTTTTCCATGTTAAAATTACAACTCTTGAAAATCTTTTCCCTACTTGCTGTACCAGGGGAATTGCTCTAAACAATGCCTGTAGTTTGGCTCAATCAGTAAGTTGTGATTACAATCGCTTGTTATGTCTAGAAACCAATATTAAGTTAAAGCCTAGGTTATTTTTTTATAAAATTATAATTTTTTACTAAGCGTAACAAACGCTTAGAATCTATTTATGACACTTAAAAACAGATCTAAAAATTCTTTGTGGGGACTTATGAATGTAGATTTGGCTGACAAAATGGGAACCACGGACATTCTCATCTACTTGATTTAAGAAGAACTTGCTAAATCAATAGTATCAAAAAATATTTGGCATATGAAGAAATTTAGAGCACAGTTTTTGTAAATGTTGTAGTTGTCTAATGTACCAAGCTATCTCTCAATTGAAAATATATAATAAAGGCGCAATTATAATGAAAAATTTAAGCTAACAGCGATGCTTTGTAAGAAACAATTATTACATTCTCTTATCAAATGGATGCAGAGCCACAAATATTGAGCATATTTTGCAAAATGAATCAAAGACAGCCTATAAAAATTTTGATGAACGTTTTTATACCATAGATATAGTTATTACGACATCCATGTTTAGGCAAACCAAACCTATAAGCTGCTACAATCATTTAAAATTTAAAGGATTCCGTGATCCATATGATAAGTCGGGTTGAACTAGATCCACTAATTTACTCCCAAGACATCCTGTAAACACGAGCTAGCAATTTGCAGTACATTTTACTAAAATGAGACTAAGAAAACACCTCACACATAGACAAGCATTCCAGAGTTACAATTGGAACGGCTCAATGCCGTTCGTAACGGGTGAAAATAGTTAGGAACATTTGTATAGCTTGAAAAACTTGAATTAACCAAAAATAAATCTAAGTTTGAGCTTGTAAAACCCAAACAAAATTTTGCTTAAACTACACAGTAAAAGTAAGGTAAGCAATAACTCAATAGTGAGTGATGCAAAAATTTCAAAGTTTTGCAATATATTTGCACCTCATTATGCTATAGTAAAAAAACACTATATAATAATGAATTACGAAACTATATATACGAATGATCGTTTCTGCCTTAGTTATATAGTTGCCAATAAACTTTTTAAGGAAGATAATCCAAAAATATAAATTATATCAATTATGAGTAATGAAAACAATACATCAAAACTGCTCAGCATTCATTGAGAAATCATTGAGAATTTTATCCGACTATTTGAGACATCGAAATCTGTTTTTCGTACCTCATGTTGTTCTAACATTTTAAACTAAAAACATGACAATTCATATAACACATCTACTGTAAAACAAAAGCGATTTTACCGGTGTAATGAGCAAAATACGTTCTGCAATGCTAATGAAATACGTTGAGAAACTGTTCGCATGAGTTTATTTAGGCTTTGCTTGATCCATTTCTGTTTTGATATTTCATTGAAAAATGTTCTATTTATATTTTAAGATAAACCATTGGACTATAACCTAAATAAGATAGATCTTGAAACCAGAAATAATTATTTAATGTGAGCAGGAGAAGATATCATTTAGTTGCCTGATTTTATATCTATTAGAATTGCATGGCCTCGTGCAGTTACATGTTGAAATCTATCATTCAATTCCTGCTATTTTTTCCCTGATTTTTTAGAGAATTGTGACAAAACTAAAGACCCATACACGTAATGAAAATAGCCTTTGAAGAAAAGTTTAAGGGTTGTTTAAATAAGCTTATATTCAACATGCTAAGGTTGCAATAGAATGAAGACTACGATAAGTTTCATTTATAAAATTTGGTTAAGAACTTTCCAATTGTATCTAATATTTATTATTTCAGCATCTTTTAGTTACTAAATTACATGCCAGATTTAAAATGTTGACGCACTTAGTCTAGACACAAAGCTAATATTTGTATAACGCCTATTTGACCTGTACCCCGAAGATTAAATTGAAAAATAAATTCTTTCTTTCGATAATATAAATTTTTTCAATAAATTAGGTACCTTTTAATCTAACTTTAACACTATAGGAATTATATTCGAAAATCAAAATTGAAACAGTGTTAAAACAAACAGAAATATATTAAATATGGTATTTAGGAGTGTTATATTTAGGTACTTTGTATTTTCCGAAGTTTAAATCAACATATTCTGGTGCATACACTTGCAGAGCAGATAATGGAGTTGGAAATTATACTTTAAAGTCAATTAACATAAACCGTAAGTTAAATGATATCTTAAGAAAATAATTATTGGAATGTTTCTCTGTGCGCAGAAGAATACAGTACGTGTAAAGCCACAATATATGAATTCAATGCATAAAAATACTTGGAAAAATTATTTCTCATTTTGAAAAAAAATTAAAATTTTCATTTGTTTGCTTAATTTCTGTTTTATATGCAAAGTTCGTCCCTTAAACTTCAAGTAATTAACGTTAGTGCAATATGTCCCAACTAATCTGTTTTTGCATTTATCACTAAGCAGTTTGACTCAAAATTTTAGATGGCAAACACTTTGAGGAACAAAATTTCTTAAGAAATGCACTGAAGAAATTTTTTTATGATAATATCTTGGCATTTCCTTGCATAAAAGAGTAAATTTTGTCGAATTGGTATTGATAACCCATATTATAAACGTTCTTTAGTGGAATTAAGGTCTACTCTATTTCAATGCATAATGACTCAATTGATTCTTATTAATATTGTATTCTATCTATTTGTGAATTTTACTTAAATACTATTTTGTTGATCTGGGCATCCGATGAAAAGGCATTGTGTTTTAGAATTAATTATAACGGCAATGGGCAATTAGAAAGTATGTGCTGCTATTTGCAAATATCATAAAATTGAAATAGCTTTTTGTTGTGATTTTCAGTATATGTAAACAATATTGTTAATTTTCATTAGTGTTTAATTAAAACATTCAACAATGCATTTTTCTTTTGCACACAATTAAGAATTTTATTAATTTATAAGAGAGCAATTAAAATTCATTTCGTTTAGATGCATCGGTTAGTGTTCAACTATTAACTGAAGAAGTCATTGAAAATAAATTGTCAACTATGTTCATCAAATTGAAAGTCAATATATTGGAATCTATGTCAAGACTTCGAGCAAACGGTTACATAAATTTGTTAGGAAGATCAAATGGCACGAGACGTAGTCTTTTGAAAACCAATATAATGAAGGTTCATAAGTATCAAAACGTTTTTAACCGATTCGATGATCTGTTGGAAGTAGAAGTGCGTTACAAAGATAGTGTGATTGCGAGTTCAAGCCTTTATCTGGATGTGAAAGGTAACTGCTAATACATAGCTGTTGGTTTTAAACCCTAGCGATAAACTATTTCAAAATTTCTAAGTTATTGGTCGTCTATCTAGGAAAACCAAAAGGGCACCATGCACAAAGGGCAAAAATACTTTCTAAGCGCTAGGAATTAATTAAATCAGGAGTGGATAGGAGTGAACTCAAAATTCATAATCTTCAAATGTTACAAAATGGATCGCTTGTAGTTATTGATTGACTATATGCTAATAACTTGCTATCCAGCATGATGTTTTCATACACAAAATTTGATTTCGTTAGATAAAAGGATTTTATTTAGTGAATCAAGCAATTTTTTTTCATGGTTCAATTATCTGCATTACACAAATAAATAATTATATACCAATCTCTATATTACCAATATTTTTTTGCTGTTTGAAAAATTAATATTTAAAGAACTTTTTGCTGCAGTCACCATTTACTATCAAAGCCCCAATATCGATTCATAGAGAAATGATCAACTGTTTTACAACTTTTGAATTACTTAAATGAAGTTTACCATTATCATGACATAAACTGTCCTTTACTTTTCTTTTATCTTGAGTTTAGCAAAGGATTTGATAAAGTATCGCATACATTATTAATTGATAAACTTAAAAATATTTTGGTATTTTTAGACATTTATTAGCATTAATTGCATCATATTTATCACGAAGATCTCAATGTGTCAACATAGGTGATTTTCTATCACATACATTACCAGTGCCGAGTGGAATTCCTCAAGGCGCTTACTTAGGACCACTTTTATTTTTTTGCCTTATAATTGACCTTTCATCTGTGTGCAAAAGTTCATTTCCATATTTATTTGCTGATGACTTTAAATTACTTAGCTCGATGATTTATTCACCGTTGGAAATGATTTATCATTTATCAAAGGCGGGTTGAGTAACATGTCTTTTAATTTAGAAAAATTAGCTTTGTGTAGTTTATGATCTTGCTCTTTTTACGTACGGAAAAAACTTATTAGAATGTTTATTTAGTTACACCGAAGATACTTCAACTTAAATCGAAGGTTATGCCAAACAATACTGTAATTACTTGCATGGCTGACATTCCTAAGAATGATTATGGACTCTTGTTTATCTATCACAGCAATCCTATTCATCCTTCCACTATTGAAGTGTCACCTCAAGTCTTTAAAGCCGTCTACATCATTGATACTTCTCAAGATCTTGAGCATATCACGTGTTGTTTAGTCGATTTAGGTACTGGGATTCATCTTACCAAACGACTAGATTTACCTGCTCAGCAAGGTACATTTTGTATCATTTAAAAACTACAATAATCTTTCGAAATTCTTGAAACAAAATTAATTGTTTTTCTTGTCATTTATCTTAAATTTAATTTGCTTAATCATATTTATTGCATGTGCTATTATTTTGTGAACTACCCGTTTGAAAATGACAATCTTTTATTGCAGAATATTCTACATTTTAATTTAGGTTTATTGTTTATTGAATAGCAGCATAAATAGAAAGCTTATTGTCAAAATTAACCTAGCGGTATTTTGCAAAAAGAGTTCGACTTCCTAATTTTTTTCTTGCACTTTTAAGTTTATTGGCATTACATTTTAGTTCTATCATCTCGGCAAATATTCTATTGGACTGTCTGCTTATCTTCGAAATCGGTCCGGCTTTGTCAGTAATGCTTGGAATTCAAAATTTTTCGGCCGCCCTACACGATCTATTTGGGCTGTTAAATTGAGCAAATTGAATTGATTAGGTAAGACGCAGTCACAAAGTTGGACATGTGTAGGAAATCAAGGCCCAAACCGACTCGGCCCTGGAAGCTTTCAGCCTGCCCAGAAATAGAAGCGATACCCTCAAATGGAACCATGACAGGAATGGTTCCAGTCACCCCCAGTGACCAGTGTTGACCGGTCCGGTACCCAAGTTAACCTCACGTAGATACAGGTCTTGACCACTCCTCACATTACCTGGATTCACCGTATTGATAGGTTCAATTCTCTTTTTGACTGGTTGTAACCGGTATTGCTGTTTTGGTTGTTTTACATAATGCATTTGTACAGTTGAGATA
The DNA here is from genome assembly GCA_900660155.1 of Hofstenia miamia. NCBI lineage: Eukaryota > Metazoa > Xenacoelomorpha > Acoela > Hofsteniidae > Hofstenia > Hofstenia miamia. The sequence continues at coordinate 285,071 of CABFPE010000395.1, read as the reverse complement.
CATGTACTGAACGCATAATCGTATAAGTTATTGGATTAAACCTAAATATCTCATTATTCATTTAAAGACACAAACCAAAAAATCGACAAAAAACATCGAATTCTTTTAATGTTGCAAATTTTAATTAATAAACAGATTTTAACGCCAGTGGCGATTCAAAAATCAAAATAATCATGTTAAGGTGGGGGCTCCCAACGCTAGCTTTTATCAAAGTGGTAGAACTTGTAGGTACTGACCAGATCTGGTCCAGAAGCTTTGGTAAGAAAATTGCCACAAAGTCAAAGGGTAGGATACAGACTTGCCCCCCTCAACACCCACGATTGACAGCAGACCTTAAAGCTTCCTACGCTGCCTTTCTTTGCATGCTCTGAAAGGTTGGGATGACAGGTCTTAATGTGCCATAAATACCAACCTTTACTCTTACACAACTTGTAACAGCCCTCCACTATACACTTCCAGTTATTTGTATCCGCTTCCTTATTGGGCATATGCGTATGGTCATTTTTGACATGATAATTGAGAGCTTTCTGCTCTGAAAACATATGCTCACACTCTGTACACTGTAGGCGTCTTGTGTTGGCATGTGTATGCCTTGGCAATGTTGCAAAGACTGCCCCGAAAATTTCTTTTGGATCAATTACGTGTCACCATTGATCAGACCTGCAAGTTTGTGAATTGCTCCACTAACTCTATTATCCATAAAGCATGATGTAGTCAATATGGAAAATATTTGCAACTCCCCCAGAGTAACATCCATTAACCAGTATACATCCAGTACCAAACACTTTCCCCAGCACTGACTTCTCCATGCACTTATAATGTGGCCATCACCTTCAGGAACTATTGCTGGTTTGGTCATTGCTAACTCAAGGGGAAATCACTATTTATGCCTTCACTGTGTGACATCATCTGGCTTACAAAAATTATGTGCTTGTTTACTACTATTGTGTGCACTTGTTGGAAAGGCATAAGTCCATGAACCTTGTCCTTGGTTAATCTATTCCAAAGTGAGACGCCACAAAAAGACCTTTTTACAGGTATTTATGGAGGCCTCAAGCATCTCCAGATCTCTAGCAGCTTCTGCCCACGTCTCGCACGCATAGGTCAGGTAGGTACTATAACGCCTTGTAGAAGAAAGTAAGAGGGTTCTTTGACAAATCCATTCTTACATGCTACTCGCTGATAACGTAGGATCTTGCCAGGAGCACCATTGCACCAATGTCTTGCTTCAAAGAGAGCTGTCTCAGCAGTGCTGATCATCAAGCCTAAATACTTACACTCTAATACTAATTCAATGTCCCTTCCAGAGATATGAACTCTATCAGAAGTTCTTTCCAATGCCCTTGATAACCACATGCACTTGGTCTTTGTTACAGAGATATTAATACCTAGTGGTGCTAGAATTTTAACTAGGCAATCTAGATATCTCTGTAGTTGTTCCTCAGACCTGCCAAAAGATAGAGATCATCCGCATACTTGATGTGCTTAAGTTCCACTTTACTTTTCTTAAAGAAAGAGTTTAAAACAATTCCTTTTGGGAGTTCCACAGAGTCCCTCACAGATCAGATAAGCACGGGCCGAGAACACAAGCCAAAAGCGTGCACTCAGTTGTTCACCATGAATGTGTGCTATCAGTGAATCATGCAAGGACTTAACGATCTTGATTATTTGTTTTGGCATACCGTTTGCTGCTAGACACTGCCAAATTACTTGCCTTGGAACGTAGTCAAAGGTTTTTGAAGGTCAATGAAACACTCTAGAAAGTTTTCTTTCCATAATCTAGCAGCTTCCTGGGCTTGTCTCAGCATATGTATGGCCTGCATAGTAGACTTGCCTGATCTAAAACAAAATTGAGTTTGTTGGAGTGTACGTCTATTCTCCAGCAATTGCTCCAGCCTGCTATTCAGAATTTTTGCAAAGATTTTTCCTCCAATATCCAATAGGAAGATGGTGCGGTAATTGTTTGGATTAGCTCTGGAACCCTTCTTATGCAAGAAGACAATTTCTGCATCAAACCATTCCCTTGGACACCTCTCCGTACTAAATACTTCTGCAAAGTCTTCTGTAAGGTATTTGATAACTGCACAGCCTCCATATCTGAAAGCTTCCCGCTCCCCCAAGCCCATTGCGACCTGTAGCCTTGTGCGGTTTTAGTGAATCTATGGCCGCTTGAACCTCTACGAAGCTTGTTGGCAGTTCAACCCCAAGTCTTCAGGTGTGGATAGATCCAGCTTATCTATAAATGCCTTTAAATCTATATCCCTGGTACACTATTAAAACACTTGCAAGAAATGCATAATGAACTCCATTGGCTTAGGTCTGGCTTCATCAAGGGTATCTAATTCTTCTGTAAGGATGGCCAGTTTATGCTGTCTGATGCAGTTTTTCACTGCCCTTGTTGTTCTGAAATAATTTCTTTGCAACTCAAGAACACACGTTTCATTGCACGCGTGTGATCAACCACCGCCTTAATTTCCTCACACTGGTCCACTCTTGGAATCTGAAAATTCTTAGGAGGGGCTTTTAGTGCACTGTGCAGACAATCAACCGTGTCTTCATAACCCGGTTCTGCTTTAGACAAAAGTTGACTAAGACTTGTTCATAAGTTTCCTTTATAAACGAGAATTGCAGGAGAGACCACACTAAGGTTCCGTGTCTGCAGGTTGGTGACTTTTCCCACCGTAGCAATCCTTAGAACGCTTACTGCACCCTCTGCCTTTTTGGTAAAACTCAGGAGATTCATGAATTATGAACTGCTGTGGCAAAATTTCGAATTACTCCTGGTATGGAGTTCAAGGATTTACGAATTTTGCAGTTGAAGTCACCTTCCATGGGGAATTTACTTCATGATTGGCACTCATATATGAACCATATTGAAAGTGCTGTACAACTCAGCTATGTCTTTCTTAGTGGAATTATTTTCAGTTGGTGCGTAGGCAACAATTAAGTCACTTACACCTGAAAATGACAATTTCTGAAAGACATCCTAGCCGTTGTAGGGGAAACAGGATGAAAGCTTGGTTTACAATTAGCTAGACGGAGGCTAATTAAGAAACCAACTCCATCCCTTACCATTGTGCAGTGACCTATGCTGCGCAATGGCGAGGGATGGAGCTGGCTTCTTAATGAGGATCTACCAGCGCAAAACAGTGCTGAGGTGAAAACTCAAGGTACCACCGGCATCTGGTGGTCAAGAGTTCCTTTGCTGTTTCCACATGGCGGGACCTGTTTGATATAATGATGGTAATTATCACGAACGTGAGATTTGAGAAACTTCCATACTAAATTTTCTGACCGGTATGACCAGAGACACATCTCAAAGTGACCGGTTTTGACAGGTGAAGTGAAAGTAAGGGTGACTAGATCCGGTCTGGTGGTCTGTACTGACCATCTTCCATCTCTGGCTCGGATCACTTATACCAACCCCAATTCGGCCTATTTATGTTTTCCTTCCTAAAAAATTTCCTCAATTTTTTCTAATCTATAAAATGTAAAAGAAAAATTGATATTGAAAAACAAATTAAATTTAAGCAGAATATAAAGGTACACAATGAGAATATTATTGTTGTGCACTTTCTTAATACATGTAATTTCTATGACATTAATTGAATTTTGCATTAGCTACTGGGAAATAGCCAAGCCAGTTTTGCTTAAATTTCAAGCAATGTTTTGCAAAAATTCGGTCCAGCCTATGTCATTGACACATTGGCTTAATTGGATTCTTTGATTCAAGTGATGTTATTGCAATTGCTATCAATGCTCACATAAAAATTCATTTACCTTAATGGACACAACTTATCTCTCAATTTCCAATATTTGTTCATAGTGCAGACCAATACTTGTATTTCTCATCCAGCACAAAGCCTTCGGCCTTGCGACGTCTGGCTTTGTGCACGGCACCATTCAATGGGCTTGGAATATTTTTGCATATGTCAAGTCTCAATCAAAGTTCGTTATTGCTTCCATAGGCTCAAAATCTTATAAATGCATGAAAATTAGGTATGGAGGGGATTTAAATCTTTTTAAAAAATTTGAAATTTTCAAATGAAACTTCTTAATATTATCAAGAACCTCAGCTACATCAATACACTTTAATAGATATTTTCAATATTGCATTAAAGTATGATCCCCAATAGACCTACCCATGCCCCAAGATTTGCTAATAGGCTTGGAGAATATTCTTTGTAAATGTAGAAAACATTTTGTCCTTTAAACGGACGCCAGGCTGTTTAAGATTACTAATTTTTTAATAATTTTATTTAATGTCATTACAAATAATTAATTGTAGTTATTTTTTTGTATTGAAAAATCATAATTGCGTTGACTTTGTAACACATAATAATTTTTATTCAATATAAACTTAGTGTTTTTTGTTGCTATTATTTTAAAATCGTTTAAAAATAAGATAAGTTAGCTGTTACAAGTAAATTGGAAATATCTAGTGCGAAATTTACCCTTGGAAATTTTTTCAATTAGTAGTGTGGTTCTTATATGAAATGAATTAGCTTTGGTGTGCTCTTAATTTTTCATAAGATAAAGAAGTTTACTTTCAAAATGGGTTTTTGAAATGGTGGGTACAACATGTATTTATCTCTAACTGAAGAGTACAACATCTATCTTTCTAGGATTTCCTAAAATTTAATCCACACTTAAATAGGAAACCAAATAGGGAAGCCTCATACGTGTTCTCAAAACTGCATCTATTTTTTTCAGTTGAAATAAATGCAAAATTTAGCTTTTATTGATAAAATTACATTGTGCATATTGAAATACACATTTCACAATATTACAGTACATAACTTTTCTAGTCACTAATTAAGACACTCTTATCCTGTGATAGAAATTATATCAACAAATCTAAGTTCTGAGAAATCGTTTTTGTTTATTTTGCATATTTATTTGACTATATTAATCACGAGATTCTAATAAGAAATTAATAAATAACGTTTCTCGTGCAATAGTGCTCATATAATATCAAACTCGTTAAACAAAATTCCTTCGCAAATTAAATTGTAAGAAAATGTCCTAATTATCTGTCTGTTAACAATAGTTTTCCACAGGGTGTCGTATTAGGATCTCTACTCACTTCTTCTGCTTACAGACGAGAAGAATGTAATTGTGATTGCTCGCCACTGCAAAAATTTGTAATATTACAATTAACAGCATCATGACATTAGCCAGCAGTTAAATGTTGAGCTGATATTTTATTACTGCTTAAGGCAAACTTGCACGTGGGCCACCTCACAGATGTGTGGGGGCGTGTTTGATGCTTAGGTAATCAGCCTGTAATGTTGAAACATATTGGTGAAATCCACCATGATGAAGGCTAGGGAAACTTACGTGTCTGATTGGCTTTTTGGACTCATGACCAATTTATTAATTACGTGTACAACATTAAGTCGTGTTTGATCAATTACGTTGTTCACAACAGACTAACAGTGACTGCTATGGTCTGGTAAATACAATAAAATTATAATTTTAGCATGAATCAAAAAAATAAATATGCTTTCCATAATATATGTTTGTGCACTAATTAATTAAAAAATGTGCCCTGACTTGGGTCAACTAGATTTCAATCACATCATTTCCAGGAAGTATTTAAATTTCATTTCTATTCTTTCTCGATTTTTAGGTGTCAGTTAATATATTCATGAGAAAACCTGAACACACAAATTGCCTTGAGTAAACCTTTCAGCAAACAAATAGGTTACTCATTAACATGAAGAAAGTTGAATTTTAACATTTCACAACCTCTTGGAAAATAGTCTGATACGTAAGTGGCGTGCCCCAGACTTTTTATTGGAGGGGCCAAAATTCAAATTTTGTAATAATTTTCAACTGTTATTATTTTATTGCTTCATGAGCGTGATCTTCCGAAAATCAGTGGGAGGAGGGTGGGTACAATTTGAATATGCTAAATAGTAAACACTTGTTTATACCAATATTTTATTACTATTTCACGAAAAATCTTTGTCATTCCCTTGTGCGAGAGTATGGTCTGCATCTGGATTACCTTTTAAATGCCTGAATTCCAACATGTTTGTGACTCTTTTTTGGATTTCATGTATTTTGTAGATTAATGCAATATTTCATTTGAATTTCAAATATGGTGCAGATGCTGCTGAGAAATTTTTGATTTTCCGCCGCTGCCAAATACATACTGGTTTAACTGGTGTACAGCTCCACTTAGGATATTTAATATGCAATATTATAATTATTGGTGTAGACATGACGGCTGCTTCACTTAACAAATTAATCACAAACTGTCAAAAATATGCTTAAAGTCACATTTTCATACAATTTTCCTCTGAGGAAACTTGTAAATTCTGGATTTGGCCACTTCTATGAGTAAGTGTGCTTCCCTGTTATGGTAAAAATTTTTGACAAAAATAATTAACTATTTTACAATTAAAAATTGTGATGTTTGGAAAAAAAATTTTAAGTACTTCCCACACTTAATTTTTTAATAATATTGCAGTATAGTGATCATGAGAACACAAATTATTTAATTTTCTCTAGATAGCGCTCTCAAGTTTCATAGAGATGCGCCGCTCATAAAGTCCAAGGGTTTGCAAATTTACATAGACCCGCGTCAATGGCATCAGATCCTTAAAATATCGGAAGACTAGATGCTCATGTACATTAAAATATAAATTTTTTTCAATTGAAAATACGATTTTTTCAAAAACTTTTAAATTCTTCCTACAGCTAGTATTGAGATAATAAAGTAGTGTGAAATATATTGTTTCCTGAAAATAGACCAATCAAGTTGCTCAACGTTAGACTTCGTAGCACCCATCCTTTATCCAAACACAGAGGCATAGGTGCCGCGAGCGGAGGGCAAGAAGGGGCAGCTGCCCCCCTTTCACGGTGAGTTGATTGAATTGAATAGACTTTTATCAAATGGAAATTCCGAATTTCTTAATAATATTTGACTTAAATAAATTTAAAATTCATTTTTAATTCTAATGTATATAGATAAATTGTTAATTATACTAATAAGAATACATAAAATGCGCAAGTAATTTTTTGGTGAATAATAATTTTTTTCTAGATCGTTATCAAAAGTCTTTAAATCCTTAACGGTTAAACAATGCTGAAATAAATTTCAGTTAAGCGAAGTATGGGGTAACAAAGTTGCCCCAATATAAAAATGCCTAAAACTGTATAAATAGATTTTTATATAAGAAAATGTGTAAATTCCTTCCTTAGCTTTTAAGCAAAAATATTTTTTAGACACTTTTCCAAAAAATCTTCCTTAAATTTCAGGATATTTTTACAATTAAAGCTTTTGATCCAAGAATTAATTTAGTCAGTGAATAATATATATATATATATATTTCCAACCGGTTTCGATTTATAAATCATCGTCAGTGTACAAATGCGTGGGATATAATTTACAATTACTACATTAAATGATGTTGAAATATGCATTCACTTAAAATATGTTCAGTAAATTGATTGTACTTTGTTGACTATTTAATAGCATGTTCTTGGTTGCATTCTTTATGAATAGGGCTTCAGCTAATTTGGTGTTCTATGTTCTTAGTAATATTTCAAAATTTGCTTAGTTTACTTTGTGTTCATGCAAATGTATTTCACTTTTTAAATGCTCTCTAAGCTGTTATTTGATCCTAGTTTCAAAATGTCGCTTGGTTTCTCCAATGTAAGAATGGTTACATTTTTCACATTGATATTTATACACAATGGAAGAAACCAACATTTTGTACACTGACGATGATTTATAAATCGAAACCGGTTGGAAATGTTAAATTGAGCACGTTAGTTTATTCATATATATATATATATATATATATCTATTATAGGCTATTAACATAGATTCTATAGATTATTTGTGTATGCATTTGTAATATAATGTAGTAATTATTCATAACCATTACATTAAATGCTTTGGTTTTAATGCTTTAAAATAGATTGCAATTTACTGAAAAAATTCTTATTTTTACAATTAGAAAAGGTATTCTAGCTTGTCCTAAGCTAGTAAGAATAACATTACTGCAAACGTTATATCCACAAAACGCCTGTTCTTCATGTAGATAAGTACAATTTTATATTTGATATGATTTTAGTTCAATGTTGAAATAATTAGTTGAGAATTCTTAAGGATTTTCAATAAGCTTAACATAAACATTTAAAAATATATTTCGACAGACAAAGCTATAGTCAGTTTCCTTCGTTCCCTTTAAATTTACTTGATTTTACAATACATGGGACACCAAAGTGATGGTCGTATGTCAGAGGCGCTGTCCTTCAAACTATTAAATGAACTTTTAAGTGGACTTCATAGTGAAGAAGAAGCACAGGATTTTCTATTTTCGAAACAGAAGACTCCTCTCCATTTAATATTTCAAAAACTTGACAAGAACCTAGCTGCAGAAGCTTTGTTGTGGTTGTCTAAGAAAGCATGTGAGAGTTGTTCAGAAATATTTGGCGCTTCAACTACAAATTCAAATTCAACACAACATGTTGATACAGCACTAAACACAGTTAATTGTAGTGACAACACTCCCACACAAACTAATTTAAACAATTGTGTTTATCAACAAGAAGATAATAATGCTCTAGTGGAATCGTCATATTCCCCGCCTTTTAAAAGATCTGCAACAAAAGCAATCCCTCATGGCACTACAGTGCTCACAATTGGTAATTCACTTCTTCAAAATGCACGAGGTGCTAGGCTAATTAAGGATCAAAAATGTACATTCCATTCTTACAAAGGGAAAAACACAAAAGATCTTATAGAAATCAGCAAAGACTATGGCTTGCAAGCAGTAAATACTGTTATCCTAAGCACAGGTTTACTAGATACCTTGCATGATAAAGAGGAAAACGAGTTGAGAAAAGATATTCTTGAGTTAATGGATGTAATACAAAACAAGTTCTCTCCGAAAAAATTAGTACTACTTGAACTTACTCCAATATTGATTGAAGAAAAACTGTATGCCAATAAAACTGTAGTAAAGTTCAATAAAATTATTGAAGAAATTGCTTCATCCAATGGAACTGTTGAAATGATTCCAATTTTTAAACGTTTTCTTAGTGGACCAAAAATAATAAATCCAAAGCTATTTTCAAAAGATAATTTACATTTATCTAATGCTGGACTTGCAAAGGTACTTGTCAGAATCAAAGTATTCTTTCATCACTATGAAAATGTAGACACAAACAAAAGCAGAGTGTACCAAAAAAACCGCAGGAACAGAAGCGCTTTGGGAAAATAGAATCCACAAATGGGCTGCATGGATTAAATACACATTCCTATAGTGAAATAGCAAAGATGAAAAATATCTCACATGAAGTCAAGCAGCTTCTCCAAAAGCTCATATTTACCTTATCAATTAATATGAGAGGGACTACAAGGTATGCCGTTTTTTATCTTGCAATTATATGTTCTGCATGTTTCAAAAATACGCAATTAGAATATGCTGATAGGACAATAGCAAATCTAAACCCTGCAAACAGGAGGAACGTATGTTCTATAGCTCAGTGTAACCCTGTAAAGCTGTTTTGCTATATTTTAGCTAAATTATCTGGTCTTATNATATATATATATATATATATATATATATATAATTCAATTTCCTGGAGTCTTAAAATGGATATAGCTTTTTTCTAAAATTATCTTCACGTAGCAACTAAAATATGCAAAAATCTTAGCATACAAAAACTAAAAGGACTTAGAATTTCATTATAGCATTAGGGTTTTTCCAGCATGACATTACTATAACAAACTAGCAATCATCCTAAAGCAAAAGTTTTAAGAGATTAATTTTAGGGTAACAAAGTTACCCCAAACTTAGCCTATTGATGTTTTTGTTGAATCTAAATGAGCAAAGTTAGGATGGCTCCCATGTTGTCCAGGCAAAAAGTATGTAAAAAATGTGGAAAAGTCACAAAATATCAGGTTCTTCCCATTTGATTTGAGGTCAAAATCCTATTCGAGTTGTTGTTGGGGTAACAGAATTGCCCCACACTTAATTTAACCATTAAACCAGGTTAAATCTTTGACTAATATCTGGAAAATAATGGTGTTATTTTAAAATCTACTAATATGATAAATATTGATTACAAAATTGTTGGGCGGTAGAAAATAAAAAACCATTGCCCTATGTTCTTATATTTTTCACATATAATAGGAGATTAAAGCAGTTTCTAGCACATTACTTCGAATAATCAACTGCTTGGTTCTCTTGTTCCTTGTTCTCTTTCAATTAAATGATTAAATTTCCTCAAAAAGAAATGAAATATTTTTTCTACAAAAACACGTGCAAAAAATTTTTTGCAAATGTTTCGCGGCGCCCTTGCACAGAGGTGTTTTAAATTTATGTGTGTCTAAAATGTTTTATTGAAGCCATTACAAATTATAAAAAATTTAAGATTCAATCAATTTTGCTTTAATATCCCTAGCCAATCAAAAAAACTTTGCAAAATGATATACATATATGTAGTTTCCTTAGCATAAATCATATTTGCATGTGCAAAAATGGATTTTTTAATGTTTCCTAATCAAGCTAGTCTAAGTTAATAGTATTTAGCGTAATTTAGCTAAAACTTGAGTGTCAATTTGATAGAGCTAAACTCAGAATAATAAGTTCAATTTTCGATAAATCAATCATTCATCTATATTAATCATAATAGACAATTTAGCTTACACTTTAATATTTACGAATGATTTATTAATTCTATTTTTGAATTAAGTCTACAGTTCCTTGAATCAAGTACCTCTTTGGTATTCACTGAGGGGAATGGGAATTGCCCCTTTTGCCCCCTTCTGGTACCGCCACTGGATACGTATGATACGTTTTACTAGAAAATAAATTTGCCCAACTATTATATTGCTTTACCAATAAGTTTAAATAACTACAAGACCAACTGATCAAAGCTTGCGTTCAATTGCATACACATTTTATTGGTAAGAGATTAGACACAAGAACGTCAACCCACGTGAACTATGATGTAACCAATAATTACTACCAATCGCAAAAATTTAGCTATTAATTTAGCTTAATAACTCCTTAATACAATTATTTTTTCCTATTTTGAGTAAAGCATTACCTACATTTTATTTTCAACAAGGAACAATATCGCAATGAGAATGAGTAAATTTGATATATAAAGTAGAATGTATTTTTTAAGTAATTTGGAGATTAGTTTAGATACATTATAATTATGTAGACAATTGGAACATAACCTAAAATATCATTTTTATGTTAGACAGCAGATATGTTAGCATCAAAGTTTAAAAGATCTTTATTACTTATATGGCAGTAACAAAAAAGTTAAATTTAGTAAGAAAAACCAAATGCGTGACATATTATTAATATTCTGCGATGGTAAATTGGTAGCTGGTAAGTTATTTGCAATAGTTCGATTGTGGAATCCTTGTCTTACATGTTTTGAATTAAAACTTTTATGTTCGTATTGGAGAGATTCATAAAAGTATAAGCAAACAATTTTACATCAGAATACTTGTTAATAACTTTAAGAAGTTAGAATTAAGACCTACAATATTACGGCAACGGTAGTAGTATGTATAGTAGATGGAAAATTTATGATCGTATAATAAGATACTTTAATGTTTTACTTAAATAAGAATAGCACTTTATATTAGTTAAATATTCAAATAGGAAACTAGAAAAATATTCACGTTCGTCACAATCACTGTTCGCGGGAGTAGAGTTGGTTGCAATATACTCAACCATCTGATTTCTTCTGAAAATTGCGTTTCTACGCCTTAAATTCTTTAGACATCGCTGAAGTGTTATTTTGATAACGATAGGAACATCATTTTCATTTTGAACAATCCAAATATGCTTTCTGAGTTGTGCGGGATCAACGCGCTCTGACTGAAATTTAGTTAACATCATTGTAATGAAATGCTTTGCATTTTCAGAAATTTCATTTCCAATCAGGTGAAGGAAATATGAGGGCTGCTTTTACTATACTCTTAAAAAACGCTTCGTCGTTTTCGGCAGAAAAAGGGTGTCTGCCTGAAAGAAGTTGAAAGGTAATAATACCAATTGACCATGAATCCACTATGTGGTTGTAACCTTGACTAGAAAGAAGCTCAGGGCTGCAATAATCTGGTGTTCCAAACATTGTCTTAATGCCGACAAAGTTTCCGTCAGGAGAGTAGATTGCAGCCTCATCAAATCCAGAAATCATAATGAGAGAACTTATAGAATTATCTTTATATAATATATTTTCCGGCTTTAAATCACGATGAGTAATGGAATACACGTGAAGGAAGGCAGTGGCATCTAGAATTTGACGAATGATATGAGCAGCTGACGTTTCACTAAAGTGATTCGTTTTTTCAGTTATTCGATCGAACAATTTCTCCCCACTCACTAGCGCCATTATGAGATATACATGTACTTTTTACTGTTAAGAAACTATGTGAGTGACTATATTCTGATGAGAAATTCTTGAAATTGCATCCATCTGTGCTCTAATCGTTTCTTCCTTATGCCCAAAAAGTTTCTTGCTTAACACCCTACAAGCAAATGCTTTATTGTCGGAATTTCTGAACCCTTTACGAAACCTGCTACGATCACCTCGACCTATCACTTCATTACCAAAATAGCCGGGAATCTTAACAGTGTCGCATTTTTTAAGAATCTTCTCTATGTCAATCATTTTGATAAAAATAACGTGCAGGCAATTCAAAAGTTAAAGTGTATTTAGCTTAATGTTGCGATATAATTTGCCACAAAACGTGTTTACATTTTACAACAATAGCAAAAGACATTTACTAATATGATCTCATGCTTTGGGCTGATGATGCATCATTTTATTTGCTTAAAAATCGTGCAGGAAATGCACTCTAACGTCCTTTGCATTTTGCCTGTCAATAATCTCTGAAGTTTAAAGTTCTCACTTTTTTATTATATTCATTATAAATGTCATTTAAATGAAACATGAAATTTGAGTAATTTGTCATTTGTTACACTTTACATGGTTGAGTAGCAGTTACTAGTGGCTTACGCAAGGCGGAATGTCCCCCGTTAGGTTTTTGAAATTGATTTTGACTGATTTAATCAAACAAAAATTCGTAATAAATTGATATATTTAAAATTTAGGGGCATGAATTATATTTTTAGGGTCTATTCTCTCAAAAAATTTTTTGCGGGGCTCTGCCCAGCTTTTGGTCATAACTAAGGATAGACATGGGTATACATTTCTCCACCCACCCTAGCCTGCACCCACGGCGTTTGTACTCGCATCCAATCCGTACTCGCAATTTGTTTGAAATACATAACCGCACCCGACCCACATCCACAGTTTTCCGTTATCATACCCTCATTTTTTATATATTGGCAATATTATTCTGATCTAATTATTTAGTGCTTTGTTTTCTAACCGCAGTACTATTTTTTATGTATACGAGTATACCCAACCCCTAACCGCACCCGCATTTATAACAAAAGTCATACACAAACCGCACTCACAAGCACCGGGTGTGGGCATACCCGCATTCCGCGTGAGTATGCCCAACACATTTCCACCCTTGGTCATGACTAAGAGGTCTCCCCGTCAGAAAATTCTACGTACGCTCCTGGCAGTTACAATTGATATTTAATTCGCTTAAATAATGTTGAAAATGACTAACAAATATCAATCCATACATATAGCTCTCATCGAATAATTTTATTTGATTGAACTTATTTGTTAGATACCCCATTATATAACTGATTGAAATTGAAGTCTTTCTATGGTAGGATGTTTTAGCATTTGGTTTGCCTATGATATTGGTGTAAGAGAAACTATTTAAGCNATTTCCACCCTTGGTCATGACTAAGAGGTCTCCCCGTCAGAAAATTCTACGTATGCCCAACACATTTCCACCCTTGGTCATGACTAAGAGGTCTCCCCGTCAGAAAATTCTACGTACGCTCCTGGCAGTTACAATTGATATTTAATTCGCTTAAATAATGTTGAAAATGACTAACAAATATCAATCCATACATATAGCTCTCATCGAATAATTTTAGTTGATTGAACTTATTTGTTAGATACCCCATTATATAACTGATTGAAATTGAAGTCTTTCTATGGAACGAATGCTAGGATGTTTTAGCATTTGGTTTGCCTATGATATTGGTGTAAGAGAAACTATTTAAGCTAAGTATCATTCCGTTTAGTGGATCAGCCCATTGAAGTCACTGGAGAAGAAGTTTCATATGAATTCCCTCTGAAAGGATTAATATTATTATCACTTTCCACCTTTGTACTTTCTCTCGCTTTACTTTTAATGTCCCTCATAGTATTAATAGTTATTTTGTGCAAAATACGTAAGCTTGATAGACTTTATAGCATTGCGTAGGTTGCAAAACGGTGCTATATAGTTTGTATATATTTCTTAATCTGTTTGTTATTGAAAATTGTCGTTATTAGATATTTAGCATTGCATGACTTATCTTTCAAAAAAATTAAAACCCACAAACGATACAGCTTTTGTCTCATTGGAAAAAATTCAAATTATTTCATTGCTCGCTATAATTGGCTTAGAAACAAAAGTTGCATCATTTGCGCGGGCCTTTCTAAAGTAGGTATTGTTTCTGCCTTTTTTTCTCAAAAAATAATTCATGTACAATACAATACAATACAAAATGACTTTATTGCTTACTAAGCAAACAAATTTCATTGTTTAGCAAAATTTAAAAAACTAAATATTTCTTATATAGCAAATTCTTAGAACTGCATATATTACAATTACACAGTAAATAATGAGTGCAAACATTATTAGATGTATATAAATCAATAAATTGTTGCTTAAATCAAAAATTTGACTATCATTAGTTTTCACAGTAGATAGCACTGATACAATTAATAGTTCAGAATATTGCCAAATAATCAAGGAATTTGTACCATACTCAATTTGTGTATATCCCAATTCATGGATCTTAGAGCAAGATGGAGCAAACCCTCATATCTCAAAATCGACAAAAGAATTTATTACCAATTATAATATTCAAGTTATGCAATGGCCACCGAAGTCGCTAGATCTAGTACCTATTGAGAATGTGTGGCAGATTCTGAAGAATTTTGTCGAGAAAAAAACCCACAAATCTGAAAGAATTAAAGAGTTACATACTTGAATTGCAACACCAAATATCTCAAGAAGTTAGAGTCCGTTTAATGAATTTAGTTTCAAGACGTTTATCTATGTGTCACGCTTTGCATGGCAAGCTTGTCAAATAACTTTGCCACCAGGTTACAAGTTTATATTTTCAAATATATTTTATAAGCCTCTATTTGTCTTTTGTTTCTTATCAAAAATGTGTTTATAATGTGGCCACTTTAGCTATTAAAATTGAATAAGATTTGAAATTGCATTGAAAGAGGGAATAAATGCAGTTCAATTAATCTCATATTATAGTCCATAAAAGAATAATCTACTTCGAACAACATTTTATTTTTGAAAATTTTCAATTCTAAAAATATCGCTTCTGCTGGGATGCCAAACAACAGATTCATAAATAAGGATTGATCTAATTGCCATCGCTTCTGCTGGGATGCCAAACAACAGATTCATTATGTAGATGCTTCTTTTGTCACAAACAATGTTGCTATAAAGTATTATTTTTTGACTCCTAAAAATGCTTGATTGCACGTTCTCAATTTAGAAAAAGCATGAGTGGACCAGTTAAGATTGTGTGTAATAATAATACTCAAAACTTTAACTGAGTATAATGCTCAAAATGTAGTATTAGAGTTTACTTGAATCATATGCTTAATGTTATTAGAAACTGCTAACAAATGAAATTTGTCCTCATTGAATTTCACAATATTTTCTAAGCACCAATTGTTTAATCTTAAATAATCTTCATTTATATCATTAAGGTCATTACTAAGTCAGCAAATGAGATGGAGTTGTAGCATCACTGTATTTTGACAATTGTTTAAAAAATAAAGGAATTCTATATGAAACCCTATCAAAGTCTTTTGAAAAGTCTAAATATAGAACAAAACTATCTATATTAACATTGAAATTATCATAAATATTTGAGGAAAATAGAAAAAATTGTGACATAGAAGAACAATTTTTCATAACTCCATAGTTTAACGAAATGCATTACAAAGTTGCTTAAATATGAACTTTCAAATATTAATGATAGTTTTGGTAAGATGCTTATTGATTTGTAATTAATAATTTTTCATCTTAATCCTTTCTTGTGAATGAGATGATAAGTGCTTGCATCCAGAGAAATGGAAATGTACCTGATATAATTATATTCTGTGGAAAACTTCTTTAACAAACAATTGGAGATGCCATCCTATCCACATCCTTTTATTGAGAGATTGGAAATTGCTTCAAATGCATCTTCAATTTCTATTTCAAGATTGTTGATTAATGACAATGGAAATGAAATATTCACAATATTGAAATCATTTTGATTATATACAGAACAAAAGTAGTTGTGAAATGTATTAGATATGTCTTTTAAATCAGTGAAATTTATGTTGTTATAACACATTACTTTAGGAAAAGCTGAATGAGACATTGCATTTATAAGAGAGCAGTATTCATTCAAATTTGTTTTAAGAGAAAAATTCTTTCTGAAATTACTTTATCTAACTCTATGGAATCTAATAGATTTCTAACAGCTTCGTGATGTAAATGATGGTTGAACAAATGCTTTCTTTTTAAAGTATGCAATTTATTAAGGCAATTCACTCAATGAGAACTAAGATGTTTTGGTAGTGTTTGATGTTTTCTTCTATTTGGTACAGTGTTATCAATCATTGTTAAGATATTTTCATACCAACATAAGAAAATAATGATATTTCTAAAACATAACAAGCATATGAAATATACCATTGATAAATCAATAAAAAATTGAAATGTCTGATATACATGACAAAAGCAAGTTCATTTGCGTCTATATACAAAATACAAAATTGGAAAAATATTCACCATATTTAAGCATTACAACATATGAAACAAAACACACTGTATATGAGCTGTTTTTGTGCAGACTGAGTTGTTATGAAGAGCTTCACCTCATCCAGCAAATTTACACAGACGTATCACTATTTATTTTTGTAATTGACATGGGAAATCATGACACTCAAACTTGCTATTCAGATTATTCACTACATTGTAAGCTGATATATCCATAATAGTAATGCATTAATTCATCCATTTAAAATTACTTGTACTTCCATGTTCAATTAATCTTTCTAAACATGTAAATGTTTATAAGTGGGTAAGCAAAGTTAGTTCAATAGTGCATTATTCAAATGCAAAAAATACACATGGTAATTAGAAGACAAGTCACTAAGAATTTTGAGAAACAAACATCATTTTATATAAATACAATGAATACAAGATGTATAAAATCCCATAACAAAAATTCATTTTAAAATGGAAATGTAAAAAAACATGCTCAGTTAACCATGAAATACTATAATATACATAGCCAGGGAAACCAAGGATAGAAAAATTATACAACATACTCTGTTATTCATGTGTAGTTGCATTTGAATTACCCAGACTACCTTGCTTTTAAGTATCTTTGATTAGTTACAAATTTGATTATTTTTTTTATATTATGCAAAGTATCATTTGGTTTGGGCTAGCCACACTAATATTATTGAGGTGAAACCATTTCATTGATTCCATAGCAGTCTGCTAACATTAATAGTAGTGAATGCTATTGTAAAGACATGCATGCTCAAATGAAATAATCAACAGCATGGTTAGATAGTAGAGACATATAATCTACATGATAAATATTTTATATTAATCACTAACAAAACATTTACAAAAAACTTGAAAGCTAGACACAACTAAGAAATTTTGTAAAACAAGTACAAAGCAATAATATAAAATGAAATATTTGGGAGTAGTAATTGATAATAAATTGAATTTTGAAGACGAGGCAAACAACATCATAAAGAAAATGGCGTATGGTATAAGATCAATTCAAAAAATTGGAAAGTTTATACCAATAGAATGGAAGGTAATACTTTTTCAATCACTTGTTTTATCCCATTTCTTGTACTCATCTTGTTTATTAACGAACTTAAATAAAAAGGCAAAATCGAAATTAGAGAAAGTATTTAAATGGGGAATAAACATAATTAGCAACAAAAATAAAAAAGAAATAATGTGTAAATATCATATAAGATCATTAGAAGCTCTTCAAAATATTAGATGTTTATCGATATTTTGGAAAAGAAAATCGAACATTAAGCTTTGAAGCAGAGAGTTGATTAGTCATGATTTGATATTCCACTGCTTCATAACTTTATTGTATGGGTTTCATTCTCTGCCTCACCCATTGAATTGTAGTTGCCATAGAAATTAGAATATGTTTCCAGATGATTCACCATTCTTCTAGCTGTCATAGTACCACACAAATCTGTTTTCCCTTTCAATAATTAAAATAGTCACAATTCCATGCTATGCTCCACTTTTCTAAACATATACACTTGTAAATGCATGGAATTAGTTATATGATAAATATTAGTATTTATCAAAAGGAAACCACTTACAAAGAATTTGATTTCTAGAACAGCTAATAATTCAATATGCATAATTTAGTTGTTAGTTAAAAATAAGATATTAAACAAGTGATTACATAAAAATAATTTCCTTAAGGCAATTGCTAGTAAATGAAAAATAAAAATTAGGCAAATGTGATTAAAACAAAATTCTTAATAAACAAATAATGCATGTAAATTCATTTAAAGCAAAAAACATGTTTGATGGAAAGAGAAAAATACAACAATGTGTATAGACAGTGAAAATAAAATATGGAAAGTGTGCAATATACCCTGTTATTTGTGTGTAGATGCATTTGAAATCAACAGTCAAAATGCAATGTCTCTAATCAACTTGTTATTTACTGTCTTTTTAACTGTATTGCATAGTTGCCATAGAAATGAGATTATGCTTTTCCACATGATTCACCATTCTTCTTCTAGCAGGCATACTAATACACACATCTGATTTCCCATTTAACAATATGAGTTCAGCTCATCAAATTAGTCATAATTCCATGTTGAGACCACCTTCTAAATATGCAAATGTTTTTAAATAGTATATTATTCATATTTAAAAAATATGGGCACATGGTAGTTAAAAGATAGATCAATAAGAATTTTGAGAAAATTACAAACTAATAATTTATAGGTTAATATGTTGAAAAGCATTCTCTATAAAAATTGCTTAGCCATGGCATAAACTCCACCATGACTTGAAAATTTAATGCATATTCAGTTAATAATACCATGTAAACATTAAGTGTTAGATCAAATTTTGTGTAAAAATACAATTTTTAATAAGTATGACAAGAAAAGGAAACAAAACCAAAATTTTAAAAATCAATACTAAATGAAAACAATAATGAGGAACCAACACTGTGCAAAGCGCCACTACTAAAATTCAGTGGCAAGATCAATAGTTACTCCCCAACATTTGAAGAATGGTTTCAGATGTTTGAGCTTATGATGAATTAGAAAAATGTATCACAAGTTGGAGGAGTGGTTTTGGTGTATTCTTTGAATTGGTGATCAAGAGGTCTATGTAATTTAAAATTGAGAAAATTTTGATTTATTGAATTGAAAAAACTATCTGTACTTTCATTTCAGTTTTGTACTGCAGCATGTATTGCAAACAATTATATATCTCTTTAGCTTCACAGCTAAGATAGCAATCTTAATTTCTTTTTTAGTTGTATTTTGAAAAAAGTTTCACAAATATGAATGTGTCATCAATTTCACAACTGCTCACTTTATTCATTGAATAAGAATATTAAATTTAATAAACTATTTGTACTTTCATTTCAGTTTCATACCACAGAATGTATTGCAATCAATTATATTTCTTTTTAACTTCACAGCTAAAATAGTAACATTAGTTGCTTTCTTAGTTGTATTATAAAAAAAGTCTCACAAAGTATTGAGTGTGACATAAATTTCACAATTGCTCATTTTAGTAGTTTGAAAAAACAATTTTTAATTTCTTTTCTAAATATGAGTGATCTTAACTTTCTATGCCAGGTAATCTTATGGAATTTAGATGAAAGCAATTTTATGGCACAAAAATTTTTAAATAAGAACAGAGGTCACTATATATTTTGGCTGAATTTTATATGAATATTATAGACATATAACTCTCACTGAAAAAAATATAGCCCTTACAAATTTTCAAGTCACTAGGAAATACTTCAAAAACTGATTCTATTTGTGCTAGTAATTGCATTTATGGATATTTTATGTAGTGTTTTCAGGAAAACTTTTAAAGTAAAATGTATTTGCATTAAACTAATTTTGAAATGGTATGAAATTTATAGAAAAGAGATTAAGAAATATTATGTATTTTTACACTAGATTTTGATAATTTACTTCAAAACAAAAATCAAGCCCAAAATATCATAGCCTGCACATTCAACTTTTGGGTTGAATGCCATTGCATAATATTTGAATATGGAAAAAAAGGAAAAACACTAATATTGTATTTAAAGCAAACAGGCAATAATTTGTAAACACACAAAGAAACAAACTTTCATCTTAACTAACCTGTGAAAATAATTGCTAAAACAATATTGAAATAGTAATTTGGAAATCTGTCTGATGAAATTGCCATTTCTTCAAAAATGCATTCACTCTTAATATTATTTCATCAAAATGCAAATCAAAAATCTACTACTACCAATAGATTCAGAAGGTTTGAAAATGGGTATAAACTGCAGTTTTAGAACAGTAATCAACTTATGAAGACCTTATGAAAAATGAATTTCTTTAAACCAACTTCCATAGACTGTCACATTAAGTAAAAATTAAAATACACAGATCTAAGTGGAGATTAGCAACTAATAAAAAAGATTTCCACCTAAATTCAAAAATGAAAAATCCAAATAATGAATTGATTTTTTTAATTTAAACAATATTGAAATAGTGATTTATAAATCTATCTAACAAAATTACTGTTTTTTGAATTTCAACCATTATTCATATTATTTCATTAAATTTTGAACAAAGCATTGATCAAATAAAAAGTCTAACAATGTGAATAGATTCAGAAGGTTTGAAAATAGGTAGAATGAGCAATTTTCAACAAAAAATCTCCTTCAGAAGTGATTCAAAAATATCAAATTGCTTAGAGCTAAGGAACATTAACAATGTACTCAACAAAATTTCACAACACAACCTCTAGATTGACTTGTAATACTAAAGATTAACATATTTAAATAATTTGAGACCTGTAGAATCTAAATATGGAAACATTTCCTATTTTTATTTTTATAACTAGCAATTTACTGAAACTAAACTATACATATTAATTTTTGCTTTGTTGTGTCATTTGGATGATATTAACCAAATATATATTAAAATTTTCAAGTCATAGCAGAGTTTTATACCATTGTTAATTAATTTTATAAACACTGTTTTTTTGCTATATTGACCTAAAAAATATTATTTTGTAATTTTCTCAAAATTCTGTTTTCTAAATACCATGTGCCTGTATTTTTGCATATGAATAATGCACATTTACAAGTATTTGTACGTTTAGAGAATGATCTTGATATGGAGTTGACTACTTTAACAACCAGAATGGGTTATTTTTTCCAGTTTGTATATTGGATATTAGCGAAAAAACAATTAAATCTAAGAATCGTTACAATAAAGTGTAGCAACGTATTTGAAAAAATAACTGTGACCCTTTGTATGTAATGAATAGCCCCGAAAAAACTAATTAAATTTTTTATAACAGCAATACATGTATAATTTTTCTGAGTTTATAACATGGTTAAGTGATTTTATAGACAATGTTTTTCACTATATTAACCTAAAAATTTTTAGTTTGTAATTTTCTTAAAATTCTTAGAGAGCTACCTTTTAAGTACCATGCGTCTATATTTTTTATGTGTGAATAATACACTATTTACAAGCATTTGTATGCTTAGAATGTGATCTCAACATGCAGTTGATTAGTTTATCTGTTGGAAATCATATCTGGTGATGCAAAAAATCGACCTCAACTACAATAAGATGGTGAATAATGAATGCACCATTGTTTCTATACCAGCTACAATGAGAGAGTGATTAACGAATTCGTACATTAATTCCATAGCAAGTGAATAATTAGAAAGTTATAAGAAGTGAAAAGTAGAAAACCCATGTAATATATACAACCATGCAAGATTCATAAAGCAAGTAAAACTAAAAAAGATGTGCAAAGTTGCCAAAAGATGTAACATTCAGCAAACGTGTACAATCTCAAAAATCCATATCAAAAAAAAGAAATGCTAAGAGAAGATTGCCATGTAAAACTAATACCATAATAGTGTATTAAAGAAAGCATGTATATGTATAAATCTTACTAATAACATCACATGTATAATTTTTCGGAAAACGAAATTGCCTTCATCATGTAATGTATAGAAAAAGCAAATTAAATTACATTGATTGTTAATCATTAGCTATGTATAGAAGTTTATATCGATAGTACTCAGCAATGTATTGTCATAAAGGGCAAAGTAAACTCTCAGCTAACAATGTCACGCATGTCAACANAATATGCATTTTCATCATCCACAATATACATTTAAAAAAGTTTATAGGGGTTTCCTAATGTAAAGTTACTATTTTAAAACAAAATTTTAAAGTTTAATAATATTAAAAAGTAAATGCAGATTTATAGACAGGTATTTTATAGAAAAATCACTATAATTTTTAAAAAATTACTAACCCATCCTATAATATTCTTATCTAAAAGAGAAAATTTCCCCTTATGCAAGATTGACAGGGAATTTTGGGGAAATTGTTTTTGAATGTTATTTCTTGTATTACTGCAAATAGCTCAAAGTAAAGATTTCCAACTTTTGAATTTTAAATTTTGAGAAAAAAGTTTTTTTAGTTGAAATTTTTGAAACTTTTCCTTTTGGGACAGGTATACAAAAATTAGATTCTTTGTTCAAAACTGCGCATTTTGGTGTAAAAATCTTGTTCATAGCTTCAATATAACAAAAGTTATTAAAGAAAATATCTTTACTAAAAAATTAGCCCAGCTCTTGCAAGCCTAGCTCAAACATTTTGAGAACCAAATTTTTTCAGTAAAACTTAAATGGAGCTGTGTCTTTACATTTTTGTTGCTATAGCCTGTTAAAGTTAAGGTATAATATCTAAGGGCCAACCTGGGTTTTCAAAATAATTTTTTTTAAGAAAAAATTAATGGCTGTGTGAAATTTTTGTCTCTGAAATTTCAAACAATTCTGATCAAAATTCAGATCACTAGATTGAAAAAACAAAAAAAAAATTTCAATAATAGTTTTTTTCAAATAAATGGTATAAAAAATTTAAAAATTCAGGCATAGTAAAAATTTATATAAACTTCTAATGTTCGGAATTTAAAAAAACTTTTAATTTTCAAATTCAATTGATAATTTTTGTGTGAGCTCTCTCTAAATATCAAATATTCCATCAATGACAGTAAAAAAATTATTTTCACGCTAGAGGGCGCAATTTTAAATGGTTTAGGGTTGTAAAAGGCTTAAAATCTTCAACTTGTGGAACTCTATAAGCCTGCAAAATTCCATGATGATAGCTACAATATTGACAGAACAATCAGCATAAATGTGTTTTCCATGAAATTTGGAGGAAGTATAAAATGCAAATAACATTGCTTTACAAGTTAGTACAAATATAAGAGTGGAAACATTAATTTCGAAAATTAAATGTTCAAAACCAATGTTTGCATGTGAAGATGTATTTGAAACCTAAGCTATTTAAAGATGCATTTCAATATTCATTGATTGGAAATAGAAAACTTAATAAGTGCTCAGCAGATATATTCACCAAATCATTACTAAGTGTTGAATAAAAACCCAATTTTTAAAATTTATATTCACTAAAATTCGACAATAAGCATACCTATTTGAAGAACCAGTGTGAAATCAAAGAACCATTTCAACATCTGAGCATAAAAATGACCAAGTTTTCATTATAATTCACCAGAATAATCATGATTTGGATGTATCTTTAATATGATACAAAAGAAATAGCGTTTCTAAAAACAAAGCAATGTCATTGATAAATGATTCATTTATATAGAACAAAAGAACTTTAAAATGCAATATTATTTAATTAATTACTTACTGAATATTTTTTCCCGAATTCTTTGCTCCATTTACCTGCTTGAGATGGGTTATTTAGCAATTATAAAATCCCCATGAAAACTAGAACATGTCATTTTTGTACAAAATTCTCTAGTGAATAAATAAATAGGCTATCTCAGCTAATGGTACAATCTATTTGGTCCAATATTTAAAATAATTAAACAAAGCTAGCACAATAAAATATAACATGATTTATGCTGTTGAACAAATTACCAAACAATCTTCATAAAAATTGAACAATATTTTTGTTTACTAGGGAATTTTAGCGTCTTCCCTTATAAATTATCACAAATTGTAAAAATAATTTAATAAATCTCCATGTGCATTGTTCTCAAGAATATTTTTTATGTTGTTTTCTTAAATTCATTTGTTTTAAGGTGATGATAATAAACCAGCCAGATAATTTCTTTTTTGTTTTACATTCATTTTCCTCTGGGCATTCTAACAGGTTTTCACTGTGTTAGCAAATTATTAGCGTGCTACTAGATATAACAATCTCTTTAATGTGATGGTTCAAATATATCACACCTACCATTGTGTTTGAATTAGCCATTCAAGACTTTATGCATTTAATAGTAGCATATTTCTTGTTTTATGGTGAATGATTTACACATTAGAAAACCCCCATTATGTGATATAAATTTAATCATTATTATGAAATGTAATTGTACAGTTGATCACTAAGCCATCTAGCATGGAAATTTATCCACATCTCTCCTTTGTATAATGGTTTGATTATATCTCCATCTTTGATTGCAAGTTGATTAACCACAATAAGCTAATATTTGCAATATGTGTTATGCATTATAGAAACAAGCAAATGACATAACAATCATGGTTTAAAGGCATTGAAGTCTCTAATGTACATTAATTGAAAAAGCATAATTGTTTTCTGATTTTCACTCTTCTACATGAAGGCAGTTTTAATATAAAAATATATCCATAGACGTATATAAGATTTTAAAACATTGGACAAGACATTAAATAATTCCAAAATTTCATTAGTTGTTTAAGTTACATGGAAAACGAGAATTCCCTATTTCAAAGCATGAAACCGACTTACCACAGTAAACAAGAAACCAACTTCCACAATTAAACTCTCTATGAAGACTTATTATTTCATTAAAACACATTGTTCTAGTTAAAATGATGTAATTTTCACCATTTCCACCTGCTACTTTGTTGAAATTATGCGTATATTTTTAGGATTGAAGTAAATTAAACAAGAGGTAGTTGTAAAAATGATATTACACCTGCCAATGTTTTGACGTAAAGTACAAGCATGGAAAATATACATCTGACAATGAATATGTATTTACACCTTCCAAAATAAAATTACATGCTAAATTTTATATAAAACTATGTATTTTAATGATACTTGTATTTTTTCTTAAGGCAAATATACGCCTCCATTTTTTAAATTATCAATCAATTTTCATACAAGCAAACTAATTTCTTAACAATACTTAGGGAATTTTCGCAAATATACTAATTGTTAAGACTTCTACAATACACTTATGTAAACTATGCATATGCATGACTAAATACAATACAATCCCTTATTAATAGAGATATAATGTCAGTACAATTATTCATTAAGGCTGCTAGCATATATAATGAATTCTCCAACACGTGCACATATAAATTCTAAAATTATTCATAGATTGATTATGTGATGTGCAAATAACTGCATTCAGTGACCACGCCCTTCCCCCATTATTATTCATGAATTATGGGTTTATTACTCATTAATTAGCACCTGTCAATCAATTCTTAACAAATGTGATGAACGTCTTTTTTTATGATAATTGCAAAGCAATTGTTTTTTCTATATATATATATATATATATATATATATATATATATAGGCCTAATACTAACATTGCATGCTTCTATGTAATCGTGGATTTACTTTTATGTAATTTGCAAGAAAATATTCTTGGCAATATTTATGTCTATATATAATTGAAGCTGCATGAAATTGCACTTGATATAGCTGGATAATATATTATACTTTCATCTGTATTCACTAACATAAGCATGCTTATGTGCAAAATTTAATGTTTTTAATGACTAATTAAAATTTTTCAATAATAAATAGTGGCTTCTTGCATTAAAATTAATAGGTATAAATGAACAATATGTAATTGCATAAGTAGTATGCATGCAAATGTTGAATGTGATTTCTAAGGTGGTATAGGAATCTAAAAGTCAGAAGCCATTTTTGTATCTTTTTAATGAAAAAATTATTAAGTTTTAAATCAATACATGTATCGACTCCTAAATATGCAATGTAAATAGTGTGCCAGAATCCAGAATCTGGTATCTGGCAAAATCAGCAATTACAAAGCCATATCCAGATATCTGGTATCTGGTAAAAATTGTTTACCTGATTTTAACAGATAAAATATTCTGAGATAAAACTTGATTTAAAATGGAATTTTCAAGGAAAAAGCTATATTTTTTCCATTATATGTAAGTTGACATGCAACAAAAAGTTTTTCCGACATATTAGGGCTAAAGTAGTAGAAGAAACTCGTACAAGGTTCCAATTTCTCTTATTGGTCATGAACGTGGCCTTTGACCTTTGCTGGGCCGTGGATATTGCCAGGGGTGTTGTACTGACGTCATGGGAGTTGTGTAGTCATGTACTTTTACTAGTTTTTATGTTATTTATGTGGCCTAACTTAGCTTACATGTTTTATTTTACTTTACATACTTGCTTTTTTATTAATATATGTGACATTGTATAATCATTGATTCATATATGTTTACTAGTGACTAACTTATTTTATATTAACAATTTAGTTTACATGTTTTATTTTAATTTACATACTTGTTTTATTAATATACATGACAATGTATAGTCATTGATTCACATACTTTTACTAGTTTTTATGTTATTTAGATGGCCTAATTTAGTTTGCATGTTTTATTTCACCTTACAGTTTTTGTGTTATTTATGGGTGAAATTTACTTTGCATGTTTAATTTTACTTTACAGTTCGTGTGTTATTTATGGGTGTAATTAAGTTTGCATGTTTTATTTTACTTTACAGTTGAGGTCGATTTTTTGCATCACCAGATATGATTTCCAACAGATAAACTAGTCAACTGCATGTTGAGATCACATTCTAAGCACACAAATACTTGTAGATAGTGTATTATTTACACATAAAAAATATAGACGCATGGTACTTAAAAGGTAGCTCTCTAAGAATTTTAAGAAAATTACAAACTAAAAATTTTTAGGTTAACATAGTAAAAAACATTGTCTATAAAATCACTTAACCATGTTATAAACTCAGAAAAATTATACATGTATTGCTGTTATAAAAAATTTAATTAGTTTTTTCGGGGCTATTCATTACATACAAAGGGT
>CABFPE010000395.1:216748-237928 GCA_900660155.1 Hofstenia miamia | reverse complement strand
ATAATTTAATCAAGCAGTTGCTTTAAAAAACTGACTTATTATTATGTAAGAGTTTTTGTATTTATTTTATATCTTGTTCTCAATAATAGAAAAACGTTTTTTATTGCTTAAATCATTCATTTTGAAAAATGTACTGTCATATTTTAAGGCATATTTAATTAAAATCCGTCATATTTTGTCATACAAATAAGGTCATATTTTGTTTTTTGAAAGCCATATTTCTAGTTGCTCTAGTAATGGTTGAGCAATATATAATCCGGTAAGTTATCGGGTATCCAACAGTCAAATTATCGGGAATTATCCGGTCTCCGGTATATTCAATTCACTATCCGGATCCCATCCCTAAACATGATCACTTTTTTATCGGTACGCTGTTAAAAATTAATTCCATCTTGTTCGTTCTTTACGAAATTGGAGAAAGATATAATGAATTGTGATTTTTAAATAATAATTTTTTAATAATAATGATATTGAATTTACAAAGGAACATGAATATAGTTGACTACAAAAATTATGGTTAAATTTTTAAAGAATTTTTTAATTGGCTCATAAAGATATGAATTTACTTTTTCGTAGTTGATTGCGTTTTTTTCTAACCTAAATTTGCCTGAGTTCGTCGTGGTGTTAATAATACATACATCAGGAGTTAAGTATGGTTTGTTAATTCTCTTTGACTGAAATTTAGGCGTTGATATTCAGCGTAAATTGGTGAATCAGCATTGTATTCATTACATATTCTTTCAATTCTGCTTAATACAGCTTGGTTTTTCTTATTCAGGTAAATGGGAATCTGCAAGAAACATGAAAATATCATTACTAATTCCTAGTCCCCATAATTTGAATGTTATTGTTGTTTTCAAATCTATGAGAGTAGTTGTCGGGTTCCCAAACACCATTTAACATGATTTATTGTAATTTATCTCCATGAGTTTTGTATCACATCATTCTTCAATTTGCTTGTTAGGCAAATAGGCAATATTTTCCAGGTGTGAAATTACAATTAGGCCTGTCGCATTTTCGGCATATTAAATATTTCGTGATAAAACAAGACTTAGATGTGAAACAATGGTCCTATAAGCGTTCATTCGAGTAGGAAGGGAAATATGCAAATCTACCCCACTAACTTTATGTAGTAGCATATGAATGTGAGTAAACAGTGAAATTTTAAATATTGAAGCAATGTAAGCCCCATGCATATTCCCTCTTAAGATGACGTGTTTCCGGTTTTATATTATTTGTCACATCTGTTTCAAGAGCATGTGCAATTTTATAAATAATTCAGAAATATAAGATGCCAAATTCAGCTAGTTTAACACAATTAGGTAACTGATAATTTAGCTGAATAACGTCATTAAATTCCCAACATACCTGTACACAAAACAACTATTTCAAACTATTACAATTAAGAGTTTTCATGTGATCATTAGTTTAAACTTTGTGTCTTGACATGATTTTCCAAAAAAATATTAAAAGATTTTTTCAAGGATTACAATTTTTCAATATTATTTATTTAGGGAAGAATTCCTTTAAAATTTTCTTTACGCTTGCACATGAACAAGTTTTGTTGTTTAATTCTATTCATGATTCAAACCCAGAGTTTTATTCACATCATAATGTTGTAGGTTTTTTGTGTGTTTTAAGAATGTTAACATACCATAATTAGCTGCTTGAGATTGAAAACCGACCTAGAAATGCACTGACCTAAAGTATACTGTTCAAGTCAGTAAATAATATATACACTTTTAGAATGTAAGTATGATTAATATGAATGGCTTATTCTCTAGCCAGTAATTGTTTCAGGTGCCACTTATTTTTACATCAAATTTAATTAAATTTAGGGAAATTAAAACTTTGTATAAAAAGGACCTCAGCTCAGCCATAGACTACTAAATAAATTCGATGTCAAGTTCCGTCAGTGTGTATTAAATTACGGAAGGGTTTGTTAGGTGGCGTCTCAACCTATTACACAGTGGTTTTTTCTTAATTAAACCAGTTTTCGTAGTTTGCACGTGAAATATGCCGGACAGATGCTGTGCTCCTCGCTGTAGAAGCGGCTATGAGAAACACGTTTCGACTGCTGATAAATAACATTCCATAGGTTTCCTTCAGACGCAGAAATACGGAGACAGTGGATTATTAATTTACATCGACAAGATTTTGAGCCCTCAAAATCTACTACGGTATGCTCTTTACATTTTGTTGATATCGACTTCACAATTATTTCTCGTGACAAAAGATCTCGGAGTGGTAATTTTTTAAAGAAACAGCGTTTAAAACAAGTCGCTATTCCTACACAATTTCCAAGTTTGCCTATTTACTATTCTAAAACCCCTACTAAACGATTCGGTAGTTCTGTTCCAACTAGTAAGTTTAGACTTAATGCTGAAAACTTGCGTCTTCAGGAAAATATTGATTTATTTTTTGAGCAAGACGTTGTTGGCACATTTGAAAATTTCTTAGCTTATTTCAAATGTTGATTCTTCTGTATGTTTTATTCGACATTTAGAGACAACCGTTTTTTTATTTCCTGCGAATGACAAAAGTGATCTTCAAATGAAATGCAGTTTAGAAGTATTTAAAGATTTAAAATTCAATGTTTCGTTCTGTGATTTTGAATACCAACCAGTTCTCTCTAATTTTATGAAAAATACATCATACATTCAATACGAATCGGATTTTTTAAATCATTTTAATTTTTTGAAAAATTATAGTGGTATATATGAAAATGGAAAAATTATAGGATTTACCGAAGATGGGCATGTAGTTTGTACAATGCTTTGTTTTATGGTTAAATCATATAACATCCTACCACAAAGACATCATTGGTTGCTATGCAATTAGAGATCTTGATTTAAAAACTTTCTATAATTATTTCATAAATGCTATTACCTTGGCTTCAAAATACTTTAACATTGTTGCCTGTTGTTGTGACAACGTCTCTGTAAATAGGTCTCTATATGCTGAACTTTCTTACAAGTTCGGTGAAAAGTTAGATCACACAGCATTATGTCCACGTGTACGCCATCCTGTTTATCCTAATTCGCAGTTTTTACATCTACTATTTGACACTACACATTTGATTAAGAACTTTGTGTATAACTTTATTAATTATAAAACATTGCAAGTTCTAGCATATGAAGTTTTGGACATTAATGATTGCATTCCAAAATTTTCGCATATTCGGGAAGTGTATTTTCTTGAATTGAAGAAACCCCTTCGACTTGCTCATCAACTTACGGCAATATCAGTTAATCCGAATAGCCTTCAACGCACATCTGCTAAGCCGGCCTTTGCAATTCTCCATGAATCAACACACTTGGATCTATCTACCTATTCAAGTTGCAATTCTAAATACACAGAAACAGCTCACTTTCTAAAACATTTGTCACACTTTTGCAAGGTGTTGAATGTCATAGCAATTTAGAGGAATTCAGAAACTGGATATTTATAACGAGTATATTTCGGTTGCAAACACTTGGCAAATAGAATTCTTGCAAAAATGGATTAACTTCTTAAAACTTTGAAAACAAAGTTCACTTCGTGGTTTTTCCGCTCAAACGTTTGAAGCGGCAATTTTAACATGTGAATCGTTGTGCTTATTAATACCGTATCTTTTGCATGAACAAAATTTTAAGTATGTTCTGACTAATGTATTTTCCTCTGATCCAATCGAGAGACGTTTTGGATGGTATTGACAAACGAATGGATCAGATTACTTCGTTCGTATCAGTAGAATTTTGCAATCCGAAAAAAAGATCCGAGTTATTTCTCTTTTGAAAGATGGACTCTTATCACGTGATATATTCTTGTATATTCGCCCTGACCTTCTTGAAACGCAATCAGATTTTCAGAATTTCCTTACAAAACTACCTGAATGTGATTTAAATGTCTTGGCTGATGATGATTTACCTGTAATTTTTTACGTTGCAGGCTGGTGTGGGAAAAAAACGACCGAAAAATTGTCATGTGAAATTTGTGAAAAACGACTATTGAATGACATACCAGAATTTTTTAAAAATGTCTTTGGGATTTTTGATAGAGGTGGTTTAAAAAAGCCATCTGAATTTGCGTTTTTGTTAACAAATATTTGCTACGTTTATTATAAATTCATTGGCGAAAGTGCTGAATTACGCAATATATTTTTCAAATTTAGAAATCAAAGCGATAGTTTTGTAACTGTGATTAGATTAAAGATCAAAGACTGTTCTATCTACTGTTTTTTAGCAAGCAGTATATGTCACGATTTTTTTCCAAGTTTTGTAAAAAAGTTGTTGAACTGCTTTTCTAAAAAATTCGTTAAAGACTCATACCAAAAAGAGCGAGATAAAAGCACAAGAAGAATAAGAAAGCTTCGTTCCCAATCCAAATAGTACTTGTATTTCTTATTGTACTGTTTCTTTTTTAACTGCTGATCAATATATTCTTTTTTGTTACACTGATTTTTACCAAATAGCAGCATTGATTATAAACAAAATACTTATTTTTTGATCACTAAATGTGTTAAATCTTCACAAAAGGTCATTTTCTATTAAAAAACAATTTTTCAATACAAATAGGGCATTTTGCATTGTAATGTTTATCTAAAGTTAATTTTAACAATAGACGGAACTTGTCTTTACTGTAATTTACTGTCGCGTCCATATCTTATTTAGTAATCTATGATTGTAGTGGAAACGTCGTAAAATACCTGATTTTACTAAGAAAATTTCTCATTCGTAATTTATAATGTAGTATATTTACAATATTACATATATATATATATATATATATATATATATANTATCATGCACTTAGAAGTCTTGCAGATATAAAACCTCAAATTTCATGCTTCATAGCATGGGTATCATATATATATATATATATATATATATATATATATATATATATATATTGCTAGTCCATAGAGTCAATAGTCGCAGAGTAGTAGGGTTTTGAAGTGTGTCAGTTGAAGTAATATAAAGAAATTTGCAAGTTGTAGTTACCAACAGTTACTAATAAGCCAAGTTGCATAGTAATTGACCAGGAGAGCTTGTTCAGCACCCCTTGTAACTAATAACAAATGTTCACATTGTAAGCTAAAGTAGCTCCACTGAATGTTGGAAAAAGCTTAAAAATGAAGTCAAATCTGGCATAGCAGTGGTTGTCTACATGAATATAATTCTCCAAAGATGCAGTGCTCTCCCTGTACCAGAATAAGCCTTATATCCAAAAAATTACAGAAGTTTTATATTTTAAAGCAGCAAACGATTTTCTAGTCAACATCATGTTCTATTAAGAAATTTATAAATTTTTTTAAAGTATGATTTTGGGTTTGATGAACTTTTAGATTCCAGGGAAAATAGTATAGGGGGTTTCAGCAAAAATGTCGCATTTCATAAAATGTATTTAAACAAACAATTGATTTACAAGAAACAGCAGAAAACACTGAACAGCTGTCGACATGCTTTTAATGTGACGTGTTATTATTAATTATTTTATTGATCGAGATATGGAAGCGACTACAGATGGAATATATTTTTACATAACAACTGAAATGCGAAATGGCACATCATCAGCTGAAATACACCGCAAATTAATAACAGCCTGGGGAGAGGACAATGTTTGTGGCCTGCGGCAAATCCAAAGGATTGCAAAGGAAATCAAAGATGGTAAACGTCAATCATTTGATAGGAAGGAAGGATCAGGAAAGACAAGGACATCACGTACAGCAGAGAATATTGAAGCCGTAAAAAGGATTGTGGACGCAAGTGCAACTGTCTCTATAAATTATTTGAGCAACATGACAGGTTTGCATGAGAGTACAGTGCAGAGGATCCTTACCCTGGATCTGGAGAAACAGAGTGTCTATGCACGGTGGGTCCCGTACAACTTGACAGAGGTACACAAGCAGCAACGAGTGGCTGGTGCTCGGATAATATGTGAGACAATAACTGGAAATGTCATTGTCATTGATGAGAAATGGCTATATGCGGAACCTCATCCATCTCAAAATAATGTTCGAGCATGGGTAGATCCGGGTGGTGATCGTCCAACATTGGCTAGATGTGGAATGTCTGCAAGGAACTTTTACATTATGGTAGGCATCAATTTCAGGGGTGACCACTACTTCGAAGTGCTACAAGCCGGTGAATCTATTAATAGTGAACGGTATATTGCATTCCTACAGCAGATTTTAGCTGTTCGACGTCAAGGTACTGTCACCATAATGCATGACAATGCCCGGCCTCACGTCGCTAGAGCGACCAACGATTTTTTGCAAGAAAATAACGTTGAACGAGTGGTGCAACCACCCTATTCACCTGACATGAATTTG
The DNA here is from genome assembly GCA_900660155.1 of Hofstenia miamia. Lineage (NCBI taxonomy): Eukaryota > Metazoa > Xenacoelomorpha > Acoela > Hofsteniidae > Hofstenia > Hofstenia miamia. The sequence continues at coordinate 231,615 of CABFPE010000395.1, read as the reverse complement.
TGCGATCGCTACATATTTCGAAATATGGAAGCCCATCGTGCGGAAAAGGTTTTTAATGATCGAAATTCTGTTCTGCAGTTTTTGGCTAACTACCTCGAGCAATTCAGTCGATATAAATTGGGAAGGGAACTTACTCGACTTCGCGAGGATCTCCAGAAGATCATTGATTTGCAAGGAGATTATTTAAAGTGAACTGTTCAGTGTTTTCTGCTGTTTCTTGTAAATCAATTGTTTGTTTAAATACATTTTATGAAATGCGACATTTTTGCTGAAACCCCCTATATATTTATATTTGATTCATATAAAAATATTTGAGATAATCCATTTCATTATCTCATTACGAATTTTAAACGAGTGCTTCGCGTCTCAGGATTCATTTCAAAAAATCTAAGGACACATTTTCAATAATCTTATCTAAAAACAATGATTCTTTTAATAAACATTATAAGATTATGTTGGTTAATTGTCTACTCTAAGTTGTTTTAAATACAATCATGGTGTAATAAATTGATTTGAAAAACACTCTAATCATCATAAAATAAATGCTTTTTTAATTATGACTTGACAAACATAGATTTTAATGCCATAGCTGCAAGCTTGCAGAAGATATTTTATTTTAATAATAATATACTTTTTTATTTATTAGAATCTTTAAAATCATAATCTGACTAATAAACTAAGTTCAAGGAAATGCCATTTAATCCCTTAGAACAGGGGTGTGCGGCATTATTTGTAAGGTGGGCACCTAACGACATTGGAGTACAATGGGGGGACATATTCTTACACATTTTGTTGCTCACTCTTACAATATATATACACACACACACACAAACTAAAATGCATTTAAATTAAGAATATGACTGATCTATAATTAGGTTAATTGGCATTGCTTCTGAAAAAAGATAATAGATATACTGTCAAAATTAACACAATAATGAAAACTTTACATAAATTTGTCTAAGCACAAATATTGCAAGGGTCAATACAAATGTTTGGCGTGCCGAATTGTGGCACGCAGCCCACCAGTTGCACATCTAATCTCAGCCTTAGACTATTATCAAAGAATACTTTTGAATATAGGCGAGAAAGTGATAAATGTACACATAGACAGACAATACTTTGTAATTCAAACAACATTTATACACAGAAAATGATATTTTACAATTGGGAAAAATTTGTCAACCTTGGCTCATTCTAGAATAAATAGAATGCTAAAGTATACAGTAGAATTGCATAAATGCAGCTGTTGTATGTACGCATTGAACTACCAAGAAATTTCAGTTGTAAAAAGTTTCCATTTTTTATTACAATCCAGGGTGTGACAACTTGTACATTTTGGTGTGGGGAAAGAAATTCGTGATACATTAAAAGCTCATCATTGGAAGATATAATTCGATTCTCATCTCTAAAATATCCTAAATAGGGAGAATTGAAGAAATTAACATGAATATTTGTGTTTAAGGATTGATTGAGCGCTGAATTAATGTCCTTCAGTAAAGAATTTTCTTGAATTCTAATTGTGCTGATGGTTTCATGATCAACTAATAGCTGTTTAAGATCAATTTCGTATTTTCCTGCCAAGTAAATGCTGTCAGACGTAATAAGAACACTATAGTTCTGATTTAATTGACAGTAATTATTTTCGCAAATCTTCACAAACATTGCAATTTCTATCAAGCTGTTGGGCTTGATGCGAGATCCATTAAACTCTATTATATTGGGCTCAATTTTACTTGAAGAATGTTCGTATACAACTTGTGAAAATATGTTGGAGATCTTGGAAGCCCATTGTGACTTTGGGAACACTAAGTTCACGATACTAATTGATAGCATGGGAGATATGCACGTGAAGTTTGGACTAAAATTCTCAGATTCAAAGCGTAGCATATCGCTTGTTCGGACTTTATAAGGAATACTAGGATAATACGAAGCCTGCAGCAAGTCGTTTGAAATCCATTTAATTGTCATCTGCTGACTTCGAAAGTCTAATATCAGTAACCCTGTATCCATTAAGTTTAACACCTGTGATTCATCTGGTTTCGGAATAACCTTAGTAATGATTTTTTTCAATTCAGCCTCATCCTCAGTGATGTAGACATCACAGAATTCTGCTTTCAGTCGAGTGTGGATATATTTTGCCAAGGTTTGATTTACTAAAATGTCTTGATATTTGAGGCGGTTTTCCCCACATGCTTTCTCATTGCGTTTTCTAACCAATGTCGTTATGTTACAGAAATTAAAGGAGTACATTGATAAAACATTTATCTGCTTAAACTTTGATAGCCACGCAGGGCAGTTAAAATCTAAAGCAAAATACGCGCATTTAGACTTCATGAGTTTTTGTAATTTTTCCTTTATCGAAGCATTTCCTACTAAAAATACAAACGATTAAAATATAGAATTATACATGAAATCAATATAAATGTTTAATAGTTTTGTTTTAACATTTGTAAAGTACGTAAAAATCAGCAGAATTCAAATTTTAATTACTGTAGCTTTTTACCTTTAAATTAATCTAAATCAATTTCAAATTAATCCAAGTCAATTTCAAATTAATCTAAGTCGAATTCTTTATTAATTTAGGGGAAATTCAATTAAATCTAAGTTAAATTGAAATTAATCTACATTAATTTCAAATTATTCCAATACAGAAAATCACCTTATCGCAATTGGCATGTAAAATTTCTAAACATGTTTCACAAAATTTTATTGAAAAATATTGTTATGTTATTTATGCAGTGAATTTCTATTTTGTTTTACAATTTTTTGACATCTGTATTAGCACCATCATAATAATCATACATAGTGCGATTAGTATCATCATTAATAACAAGAATCTGATGATTACATGTACATAGAACGGCTATAGGGTAATGCTGGTTGATTGTTGCTTCCTGTATTTAGCATTATTATTATTATTATTATTATTATTATTATTATTATTATTAAGTAGATTTATTACCTTAATACAGGTCTAAAAATTAGTAACAGTCAAAAACATTTTTTATTGAATAACGATCTGCTCGATGATCGGCATGAGTTGTATGGGCAAACAAGATAATATGTACATCTAATATCGGTATTGAAAATAGAATTAAGATGTAGTCTAGAAAAAACCAGCAGCTTCTTTTTTACAGTGTTGAAAATATCGAATAAATTAATGTTCGTGTTGATGTGAATGAAGTTTGCAAAGCGAGTGATGTGGTTAAAATAGAAGTAGGCTCTTAAATTAAATGTATCATTACCAAAAAAATAATCTTTCATGCCCGTTATGAAAAATTATGTATGAATTCTCATTTGCTATTATAAATTCAGATATGTATAGTAAATTGTTTTTTCCCTCATATAATATTAAATAGATTTGCAATGCCAGTAATATAATTCCATAATCACATAAATATTGCACAAGCACTGATCTTCTTTTAAAATATTGATTCCTTAGAAAGCCTTATTCATTTCAGGTGAAATCAGCCATACTCAAATTAATGATGCCAAGCAACAGAGATAAATCCATTATGTCTAGATGCCTCAGTCTGTTCTCAGTTTGCGTAATTCCAACTGGTGGGGGTGGATTGAGCATGTTTGCATGGTATTTGCCAAGTTGTTTTTAACCTTTGACTTGAAAACACTCCAGCACACTTCATGGTGGTTAAGGGGGCACTGNATCTAAAGCAAAATACGCGCATTTAGACTTCATGAGTTTTTGTAATTTTTCCTTTATCGAAGCATTTCCTACTAAAAATACAAACGATTAAAATATAGAATTATACATGAAATCAATATAAATGTTTAATAGTTTTGTTTTAACATTTGTAAAGTACGTAAAAATCAGCAGAATTCAAATTTTAATTACTGTAGCTTTTTACCTTTAAATTAATCTAAATCAATTTCAAATTAATCCAAGTCAATTTCAAATTAATCTAAGTCGAATTCTTTATTAATTTAGGGGAAATTCAATTAAATCTAAGTTAAATTGAAATTAATCTACATTAATTTCAAATTATTCCAATACAGAAAATCACCTTATCGCAATTGGCATGTAAAATTTCTAAACATGTTTCACAAAATTTTATTGAAAAATATTGTTATGTTATTTATGCAGTGAATTTCTATTTTGTTTTACAATTTTTTGACATCTGTATTAGCACCATCATAATAATCATACATAGTGCGATTAGTATCATCACTCGAAACAAGAAAAGGTCTCCATTTCAAAGGAGAAATCGATGTTACTGAAAAACCAAAACATTATCATATTTCACATGTTTGGCCATTTCCGTAGATTATTAAAATTTCGAAAGATACTTTTTGTAAGTATTTATGATGAAGTTATAAGGTTAATAAACTTGTCCTAAGAGATGTTCGGTCAATGTTGACTTTGTAAAATGGTTTTATTTTCGTTTTTCTTATTTGGTTTGAACTTAGAACCATGTAGCACTTTCCTAGAGAATGCTCAAAAACTTTTAACAGTATTTGACTACTCTGAAATCAGTGATATTAAAATGTCTAAATAGTTTGCTTGAGGTTTATATGTTGTTTATCACCGTCACTTAGTATCATTTTTTGTTGGCTTCGGGAGTATTCCTCCAAAAATTAACTATTGAATATTCTCTATATTTTCAGTCTCAATTATGCCCAAAATTACATGTACTACATCAATGACATACGATTTGATATTCAAATTGAGCAATGCATAAATAAATTTTAAAATGAGGAAGGAAAGATATCTTAGCAGTTAATACTTACACACACAAAACTATGTTTTTCCAAATTTACGCATTGTTCACATTTTGCAATAAATATAAAAATGTTCCTCAGTTTTGCGTCCGTTTTTAAGCAGTTCTTATGTTAATTCTGAATGTTCAAATAAATAATGCACTATAGTAGACGGAATCTAAGTTATTGGGTTGCATAATTCTGTTGCCTACCTACTATTCTAATACTTTCGTTGCTTTTATGCTGTAAACTATAATCTTCCAATTTGAAAGTATTGACATAAATTGTACGTGAGTAGTTTTGTCTTCTTTTTTCAACAACTAAGATCGCTGAATGCGGTAATGAACGAGGATTTTCAATAAAAACTGAAAGTGGAGACTGTGTTGCGTTGATTACTTTGCTCAGACGAAGGCCACGGTGAAATAATATCAATGATTTGCAAGAATTTTCTGACGGTTCAGACTTTAGTATTGATTTGAGTTCCGAACTCCAGTTCAACGCATTTATGCGATCACCAACATAGAGCCAGACAATTACTAAACAGGATATACTAATGCAAGTTGCTATATTAAAAATATTGGACATAGGTAGGCCTACTGATTTTCATACTCAACACAGTCTGCATCGAAGGGAGAAATTAGTTTCATATAATAATCTCGATAATTCCACTATTGTATTAAAAATATTCAATAACAGAATCTGTTGAACACCATAGTTTTTAGGAAGAGTTTCAAGAATGTTTAAGAAAACTTTCTAATTTTTATTAAGTGTGTAGTGAATACAAGATAAAAGTTATTGACGAGAATTATGACTCCGTTCAAAATTTAATTGAAGTTAAAAATAATTTTTAAAACTACAAGAAGTCCTCATATTAATTCGCTCTTTTGTTAATATCATATAATCATCAATGGTTAGATAAATATTATGTTAGCAGAATAAACATTTATTGTTTACCAATTGCATGTGAAATTTGGGGCTCTGGATATAAATAATGGCAACTTCCTTTGCAGTTTGAGCATTGCACTCAAGAGGTAGCCTAGAAACCTCGATTAATATCACATATTTGTAAGTGGCAGTGCTAAAATCATGATTATAAAATTTAAATACTTTCCACTTATGCCCGAATTAATAATCGCTTTACTTCCTGTAAGTTTTACATCTATAGAACAAAAAACGAAACGAAACAAAACTACAAAAAGATACATATAGACTTCTCTAATTTAATTGTTTATATGAATAATTGGAAACAGTGTATAAAACTCAAAGATGGAAGCTATACAGAATTCACATTTAAAAGCTTTAGAGAAGATAGTACAAGTTTCTAAGAACAAACTTTTGTATTTGAATGCTAAAAAGTTGAAGGAACTGGTTTTTATTAATCGGGGTGTTAGAGATCTTGAAATCATTAAGATATGCAAGGAAAGCTACCTTGCCATTAATAGAGTATCCGTTCCTCGACGAGACAGAATCAAATATCTTGGTTTGTTCATTGACAAGTTGTCGTGGAATAGCCGTATTGCGGAAGCAATTAAAATGGTGAATTCTATTAGCCGAAGCCTCTCTTCTTTCATTCAATTCTTTCCACGTAGGCTATCTCGGTCATAATTCTCTTTAGAGCATACATCTTACCTCACTACGTATATGCCGCGGAAATTTAGGTACCGGGCTTTTTCAGAGTCAGCGTAGAAAACTTCGCAAACCCCATCAAATTCTACGCATTGGTTTAAAATTTTGACAAAGCGGCTATTCTCCCTTTAATTAATCAAGCCTTTCAGAAACAATTTATGCATACGACGGAGAGAATTTGAGACAAATAAACATCGTCTACATGGTCGGATGCAACACTAAATACGCTCTCGTTCATTACGTCGCCAGTATTGTATGCCCTACTACCTAATTGAAGTGTACAAAATTTACTTTCCAGATACCTTTGCGAATACAAAGGTCACATAGCTATCCCACTCTTTTTGTAGTGTTGTTATTAATTTGTTTGTTTTTTCATTTTACATCGGTAAGGTCCAGGAAATAAAGCGTTGATTGATTGATTGATTGATTTCTTGATTGATTGAATGTTTACAACCGCGGTTGGGATGATTCGCGCGAATGACACGCTATAATTAATGCCATCATAATGGCAACTAATAATAATAATAATGTATTCTGCTAACACGCCTGTGACCAAGGGGTCAAAATGGCATGTAAAATAAATTACAACTACACTAGCACTAAAATGTATGCAATACAAGGGTGTACACTTTGACAGCAGCTGCTACTGTGGGTAAACAATCAAGCAGTCATTTTTCGTTTGGGAATGAGCAAATGACTTGGTTATGCGACCCGTTCGAGCAAATGTAAACCGATAACCAGTCAGAAAAATATCGTTTAATTTAACTCTCTGGAATCTTTGGTTAAGGTAACTAGTTATCAATTCCTTACTATTAGAAAAAATCCTAAGTAAGATAGTTTTTCAATTGTGATTAATCGAATCAAAGGCTTTTGAGAGATCTAAACAAGCTATAGCTACAAATTTATTAGAACCGAGTGATGCTCTCCATTTTTCAGTAGCATGTAATAGTGCATCACTTGTTGAAAAATTTTTGCAGATTCCAAATTGGTTGTTTGATAATAAATTATACTTATTAAAATTTTCAATTATTCAATTATGTAATTATTTTTCGAATATTTTACTTATTGGAGAAGTAATTGAAATTTGTGTTTTCTCTACATATTTCAAAATTTCACTTCTAATAAACTTTACAATAACTTTTTCCAATGTTTGTTCCGATATAGGTAGTAGAGATATTGATCGTAAATCATTTTATTGATGAATGAGCGGAAAACGTTCCACAAAGTAATCATGAGCATGTTGGAAACTGTGAGTGCGAAAATACTCTTCAACAATGAATGTTCTCTGTAATCCACCCCTTAGAATGTTATGAGTTATCTTTTGCTTTAGATTTATTAGGATTTGATAAAAATACGTTGTTCAGGGTAATATAAGTTTACATAATATTCAAGAGCTTACCATTATTGCACTGAGTTCGATTGCCATTTAAACACATTGCCAATTGACCTAGAAATGTAATGTTGTTTTCGATTAATTTTTTGCTGAGATATTCAGTGCCCATTTTAATTGAATGTCAAGTTTTCTATAAAGCGCATTATTTAGATCAGCAAATAAAATGTTTGCATAATTAAGGTGGCTCATGATAAAAAATTGAATAATCGCACAAGGTGTTATATTAATGTGAGTGTTGAACTTTAACTTAGAGTCAATGGTTAGGCCTAAGCACTTGAAAGTGTCTGCCACAGATACATTAACATTATTAATTTTCAAAGTCACTTTGGAAACATTGTAGAATAATAATGTATTCTGCTAACACGCCTGTGACCAAGGGGTCAAAATGGCATGCAAAATAAATTACAACTACACTAGCACTAAAATGTATGCAATACAAGGGTGTACACTTTGACAGCAGCTGCTACTGTGGGTAAACAATCAAGCAGTCATTTTTCGTTTGGGAATGAGCAAATGACTTGGTTATGCGACCCGTTCGAGCAAATGTAAACCGATAACCAGTCAGAAAAATATCGTTTAATTTAACTCTCTGGAATCTTTGGTTAAGGTAACTAGTTATCAATTGCTTACTATTACAAAAAATCCTAAGTAAGATAGTTTTTCAATTATTATTTTGTGATTAATCGAATCAAAGGCATTTGAGAGATTTAAACAAGCTATAGCTACAAATTTATTAGAACCGAGTGATGCTCTCCATTTTTCAGTAGAATGTAATAGTGCATCACTTGTTGAAAAATTTTTGCAGATTCCAAATTGGTTGTTTGATAATAAATTATACTTATTAAAATGTTCAATTATTTAATTATGTATTTTTCGAATATTTTGCTTATTGTAGAAGTAATTGAAATTGGTGTTTTCTCTACATATTTCATAATTTCACTTCTAATAGACTTTACAACAACTTTTTCCAATATTTGTTCCGATATAGGTAGTAGAGATATTGATCGTAAATCATTTTATTGTTGAATGAGCAACTCTTGGGTCAGAAATAATATCAGCGATCTTCCATAAGTTGGGCACTGTATTAGAACTTAGTGATAGATGGATGAAACCACATATTTCCTGCGCTAAGCGATGGGCGCTTATCTTTTAAAAAACTATAGGTACACCGTAACTACCTGTTGATTTTTTAGCATTGAAATTGTCCAGATATTTGTATGGTTCATGCATTCCACACGAAAATACTACTTGTGCTATGTTCAGAAGAATTAACATCAAACGTGGCGATCAAGTCATATTTAGTGTACTTGGTTGAAATATTCGCAATGTCATTGACAGCAAAATAAGTTTTTGGAAAGCTCGGTAATATACCATATAACGATACGAATTGACCTTGTTTTTACCTCTTGTTCATCTAACACTTTCGAAACATCATGTGAGGCTTTTGTCCATGATAATTTAGCAAACTTGATTTGCTCTTGTAGTTTTCTCTAAACATGTGTAGGATTGAGTGCTTGGTATTCATTTTTTACGTTGTATTTGAATTTGTTTAAGTTTGGGATTCTTCCATGCAGGATCTGGTTTTATAATTGCAATTTCATTGCAAGGAATGGCATTCATGCATCTTTTAATGAATTCGTAAAAAATTCAATTTTACACGTAACATCCGATTCATAGAAACAACAGAAATCAGAAAATAGTTTTGTTTCAAATTCCCAGTATATATTAGTTGAAGAAAAGGAACACAGCACCAACAGAAATGCTGTTGTCCTTACATGCTATACTTTTGAAATATAGTAAACTTAGATATGAAAACGTTTAAGACTTAGCAAAAATAATTTTTCAGTAAAAAATTTTGGTTTATAGGATATTAAAAAAGAAAAGAAAATATTGGCAACTTTAATTGGCTACAAAAGCCTACGTTAAGCACTATTTATATTTGTAGATATTCGTTGTTTTGTTTTTTTGTTTAGTTTTGCTTTACTTTCTTGACACTTTCCGAATTGTTATCTGTATTTCTATTTATTGTTAAAACAATTTCTGAATATAGATTTTTCGTCTTCTTCTTTCTTCTACTAAACAGCTTATGATATTAATGCAAACATGACCTATTTTCGAAGACTTGTGAACATTTTGAAATATATATTGCAGGTGCAGCTATCCCTTTTTTCTGATTATACCACATCGAAAAAGTTATATGCAGATATACCCTTAAGCGCCTGTCAATTCAAGATTACTATTTTTCAAAGATAAATTCGTCATTTAGACAAAATATGTTTACAATACATTATTCATAACAAGGTAATATTATTATATCTTGTTATAGAAGTGGTTTCTACATGTAAAAAATAAAATGTTAGAAAAATGTTAACCTTATATTTTTTGCTGCTAGTTTCTAATATTTGGTGCGATATATGAACATAATTACAATTGGTCAACTGATTTGATAAAGATACATCAATATTAGACATTTTATTGAGAAAATAGATATACTGTATGTGCACTAACAAAAAAGGAAGTATTTAATACCTATTGGTCCAAACAGTGGATACATGTGACAGCTTGACATTTCACACAAACTAGTTTACTGCAACTTCTGCACAAATTCATTCTTCTACTCCTTTCACAATGAATATTTATCTGACATGTCACTCGCTTTTGGAAAGTTTGGACAAAATAGGATTGAGTACTATGAATACCAACATCTTTCTTAGGCTGTTTAGATAGTTTTTGCAGAAAAGTTAATATGCAGATATCAAAATATTTTTGCTTTTGAAAGCACCCATGCATTCACTCAAGCAGTATCCAAAATGTTAAAAACGACCAAAGATCAGCGTCTACAGATCAATTTTGTTGATTTTTGCGACAAATGCTGTCTAGCAGATCAAGTCCATATTTATTATTACTTATACATGTATAGGCAGCATGAAACATGTATTTTAGGGTAATTATCTCAAATTATCATTGTTAACAATATAAAGCTCAAACCTGAGCTATATGAATTAAGGGGTAGTGTCAAACAATAATCAAGTGAAAATAAAATCACTAGAAACCAAATTGACAACCGAAAATAGGTATATTTCTCTGAAAATCTCAAATTTTGGCCATGTTACAACCATTTTTTCGAATAGTTTATAGGCAGCATGAAACTTGTATTCTTCTGGCTTTGATGGCACATATTGTGTAAAATGGCAGCATATTTTATAGGAAATAATTTATCATCAATAGTCAAAGATGATGATGGATGATAGCAACGTTGGAAATGGGCTTATTTTGTTTCAATATTTGAACATTCAAGATGTGAAATAGCATTATTTGGGAATTGTGAATTAACTCAATTGCCACTAATTCCGCTCCAAAATGATATGCAATGAAGATTGACTTAACACCAAAAATGGGCCGAATTTTTAGGACGGTTTTTCGCCCACCAAAATTGATTGATACATCTTTTCTGATATATTTGTTTATGAATTAGCCTCTTCTAGCAAAGCAAAACGAAATGTCAAATATAAAAACAACATTCAAATATTATTCGATATGCATAATAGCATTGGTTGAAAGTTATTCTCTATCACCATTTGTTTTGGGATCGAGTCTACATCTTCACTTTATTCGACCCGAAAATTTTTAATGTTGGTCACGGTCCATGCCCATTTCTGGTTTGGTTTCTGATGAACCACTCGTAGTTTGAGAAAATTGGAATTTGAACATATACATAGAGAAATGTCTGTTTCATAATTATGAAAAACACATAGATATAATGCACCTATATTTCAAACATGAGAATATAACATTCCTATTGTCAAGCAAAACCACATTTCTAAAACAACAATTTAGATGATTTGTTTTCTCAACATTTTTACAGACACTTTACTAGAAAATTATAAAAACGGTTCATAGTTCGAAAATTATTTTCAGTTACTAAAGTTCTGTGGCAAAGTATTGNGACACTCCTGAAATCTCTAAATTTTTTTGTCATTAGCTATTTTTAAAGATTTGTATAGATATTTGGCATCTTTGATATACCATAGTTTGAAATGAGTGTCGCCGTGGCTAATTTAAATGTTAAGTTCATCGTGGAACCAATTTATTCCTACGACTAAACAGTGATTAATGTATTAAAACAAACTTTTGCTTGGAGGGCTTTGTGTCATTTGCTCCTTTTAAATAGAACATTGACTTATTTCTTGGTTTGTCCATCTTTACCAAAAGTTTTTTTTAGTTAAACTTTTGCTATATAGCATATTAAAAATGAAAAGAGAATCTTGGCCACCTTTTGTGGTCACAAAAGATCTCACTAAATAGCTTATGATGTTCATGTAAACAATTTCTATTTCAAATTCTTGTGAATATTTTGAAATGTATGTTGCAGATATCCACTTTCCAAATTTCTTTAGGCTCAAATGCGGATTGAACACCTGAAAATAGTTATTTCCCTGACTTGAGTTGCTGAAGAAAGGCAATATAGTACAAACAAGAATGTCATATTACCTGAATGTTATGCTTTTGCACTAAAGTAAACATAGAAATGGAAGCATGCCACTTTCAGTGACGCTATGCTTTAAGATATTAATAGAGACTTGAACTAAGGAATATATGTAAATTTAAGAACAGCAAAGATTTTTATGCCGCTACTTGTTGAGGACCTTCCCTCACTTGCGAAAAAAAGACAAGAGCAAAGTCATTATTACTTGCATTACTTAACCACTAGAGGGGTTATAAATCACTGAATTTAATTTCGTTACATCATAGGCTAATATGGGCTAACAGCTAACTCACTTTGTTGAAATAATGTATAAAAATTATGAAATAACGTTTCTTTGTGATGTAACTGGTAAGTCGTCGTAGTAGCCAAACCAAACTGACTATAGGCTCACCAAAAATGTATAGCTAGGAATAAAGCAGATTGAACATTATCATAACCTAAATATTTTTGTATAGACTTTCTGATCAACTTCAAACAAATTACCCAATTTAAAATTTCTCCTAATTGACCTTGTACCGGCAGCCAACTTCTCGCATACGGTTGCTTAAGTAGCACTGAACTAGTAAATGGGCACCAGAGAACTTAAAAAATTTGTAGTGCTATGTTAGATTTTCTCTTTGTCAAATTAAGAAACTATTTACAACAAAAACACTTAAGAAATGACTAAATGCACGAATTGGCCACATTTTGGTTTTTTATCCAATACGATATAAAGCAACATATCCATCATATGAATCTGCTCCACCCATCATTGCATTGTAGGATTTGTGGTTTGAGGGATCTTGATTTTCTCTTTGTCAAATTAAGAAACTATTTACAAGTTTCTCTTGAAAAGTGTGTTGATAGTAGACAAACATATTGAGCATCCTTCTACTTCATAATTGCAATTACATTTTCTGATTGAAGAATTAGATGCTCACCACGTTTCATTTCTTCATCTAATTTAAGCTTTACAGCTGTTCCATCACATCTGTTGGCAATGACAGTTCTTCTTACAATATTTCATTTCCCAAAACAAATATATACTTTAAGAAAAAACTATGTATACGTTCAAATAGTGTACTAGCCGTGAATTTGCAAAGAATCAATCACAAAAGACATGCTTGATGTTCGAACATTGTCAATCAATTCATGAATTACTGCTCCACTCATGTCAGCAAATAGTAATTCTTCTTTTGTGAAGCAAAAATTTTTAATCATACAATTTGAAATAATGGATGAGACCATCACTAGCAGCCATGACAACATGTTTTATGCTACACAAGTGTAGGATTTGCCTTCCATTTTGTCTTATTAGTACTTATACTGGAATTAAAATGTACCTGTGTAAGGGATCATTTGTTCATCAATAGAAGAGCAGGAATGAGTTGTTAATTGATTCATAGAAATTTAAATTTATCAACTGTGTTTGAAGTCGCAGTCACATTATAGAATTGAAAAAAATTGCTAATATTAAGAAATGTTTTCCCTGTTTTCGTGTTTGCAGCTTTCTTAATAGGAAAATCATTGGACAGTTCATTCTTAGCTGGGGGTACGTCAGTGTTCCTATTAGAAAGTGAACTCTAATAAATTGAATTAATTCACACAATGACAATGCTGTGGATTTGGTTGAAAACCTTATTTTAGCATGAAGTGGAGATGAAATGTCTTCAGCAAAAGAATCAAGTTCGCAGATGTTATCTAAATTTTAGGATGCTTGAAGTGTATATAATATCAAGAAAGACCCAATAATAATGCATGGACTAGTATTGACGTTATCATTTGCACTATTCCAATTCATTTTTGGTTTTTTGGAAGGCATTGAATTTGGTTGTGTTCAATTTGACAGGGGTGGGACATTTTATCATTTGCACCTGTACATAAGGATTCTGATCAGGGATTGATTTAGGGGGTTGAGTCAACCCCACGCGATTGTCATTCAATAAAGAGGTGCTCAAGATATTAGTATTAATTATGAGCTAATTTTCGGCGGTTTTTAAAAATGACGTCAGTTTGGGTTCCATACCTCAAAACCGCGATTTCAATTTCTGCTTTATTTTAGCTAGTAACATTACATAAGAGAAAAATACATTTTCTAAGTATATTTTTATTGCACAAACTACGTTGTTAATAAAATAAACTATTTTACATATTTCAACTTGACAAGCATTTTTCTTTTTCTATGTGGGCAAGTGTACTATCAGTAGCTGCTCGTGTTTACTAGAAGGCACCGTGGGTAGAAATAGATGTCTTTGGCGTACGCACAAATGCTGAAAGAAGTTGTTGTGAAGCTATATGTAGTTAGTTTTAAGAGAAACTCTATTTTCAATTTATCCTTGAATGTAAGCACGCACTTCAATGTTATTTGTGAATAAAAGGAAACTGAGTCAAATATTTAAAAGTTTTCGTAAAACAAAATATTATTGCTTATTAACCGTTCACTTATATTTAGAATAGAATTTTCAAAAATGAACATGTTTAAATACTAATATTTTTTAGATGATTTAGCAACGGTTATTGCGTAGTGCAAAAAATGCTATATGAATATTGGGAACCGAAAGGGCTGTGCCTGAATCGTCCTAGAGAGTAACCTCCTCATGGTGGTTCCTGGAGAAGCTAACCTCCCATTATGAAAGGCGAAAGCCAATCATAAGGATGGTGCTGAGT
>CABFPE010000395.1:191187-205564 GCA_900660155.1 Hofstenia miamia | reverse complement strand
ATATATATATATATATATATGCATATTCCAAAAATTTAATATTGAAAAATATTTTAATATTTTAGTTCAACTGTTATGTTAAATGAGCAGTATTAATATTTCTAATTTTAAATATTTCTGCATATTCGGATATTCCTGTAATTCTTTCTGAAATATTTTATAATGAAGTAACTAAAATATAAGAAGTTGTTGTAACACCAATTTTTGTCGCCAACTAAAATCGTTCGTGTAGCATTCCCTCCCCAACTTTTGTCTAAAACTAATTGACTAAAGTTGTTCATGTAGCATACCAAATCAACAACAAAAGTTGGCGACAAAAGTTGTTAGTTCGGACGACAAAAACCGGCGACAAAAGTTGTTCGTGTAGCATTCCCTCCCCAACTTTTGTCTAAAACTAATTGACTAAAGTTGTTCATGTAGCATACCAAATCAACAACAAAAGTTGGCGACAAAAGTTGTTAGTTCGGACGACAAAAACCGGCGACAAAAGTTGTTCGTGTAGCATGGGTTTAATAGGCACTGCACAGATGTTGCATGATGACGTTTTGTTTACTTAGCTATTAACGGTCATTGGGAGAATGCTGACAAAATAGTTGTTTTAACCATCAAAACAATCTTAAAGTTTAGGCCGGTCTTGGCTAAAAGCAAAACAGTAACTGTTACCGATATCTACCGGTTTATAATTAGACATGTTGACCGGCTAATTTAACCGTTTTATTACTGGTCTAATTTATTAAATTTTGTTAGTTTTAGCAAATTATTCAGCAAAATTGCAAAAAACGAGATTTTTTATAAAATAACAAATTAGCTTTTCATTCGTAAAGGCTCTCTTATGATTTACAATTAAAAATTGCATCTGGTTGCACTTTTTTAATTTTACAGGATTCTATTTTCTTACGATATTTTAACAAAATCTGTAAATTCGTTGATTTCAAAATTATTTTTGTTTACATTCATTCAAAAATCTGACCCGGTCAACTCAACCGGTTCCCCGTTACCAATAAAAACTTCAGCTCTGGTAATGTCAATATTATTGTAGCCTTAAATCCCATTATTGATATGGTGATAATGCAATAAATAATTGCAATACTAACCATTATGGAAAAATAGGGGAAATATGATAAATTAACAAATGCTATTAAACCAAAATTCAAATTTTTGAGGATAAGCGAAATGTTTTAGTTTCTACGCTGATTTCAACAAAATCTCCCCAAGTGTGTAAACGGTCAAATATGTGTGTTTGACATTCAAGAAAACAGCAAGTCGTCCAAATTCTATGCGTTTAAATTTTTCGGATAATTTGTAAACACTAATTGTCTGTCAGGAGTGGCAATTTCTGCCTGTAAGTCGTTTGGAAAATTCCAAGAAAGATTAGAAACTTTATAGGCAAAAATTGAAAAAACATTTATTTTTTCTGATGAGGGAATATTTTACTTTGTTTGGTAGAAAAACCTATGAAAATCTAAGGTTTAAGTTTTTATTCTTCAGCAAGCTACCGTATTGCAATTAGAATAATAAAATAATTATATTTACGCCTCTGCAATCTCTCACCAAATGTTGCATCTCACACTAGAAAATTTAGATCTACATTTCTGCTTGTATAGTTCTTATTCTCTGATTTTTATTGCATCAAAACATAGACTTTGTTGTGTAAAAAATGTTTATTTTATTTGAAAGAAGTTTTTAAATTTTTTCAAGAAATCAAAGCGCTTCAAACAGGCAGATATGTGTAAAGTAGCAAAATCTTTGATTTGGATACCTAAATTGACATGTTGCATCAAATTCTGGCCGGTGGTGGTGTTTTTGTGGCCTCATTTTTGTTAATTTTACTGCAGATCGCCAGGCCGTGATTACAGTAAGTCTTGATCAAATGCAAAGAAAACCGTGTAGAAAAGCGTTTACCAATCAATTGCATAAGCAAACGATCAACATAGTGATTGCAACAATTCAATTTTTGAATAAGACCAAATTTCTTAGATTTATAATAAGCTAATGAAATAATTAGGCAATCAATTTGTGTTGCGTGAGAGCAATTGCAATAAGTGGCTGATCAGGAGTATTCACTTTGGCGTAATATTTTATAAACTTTAAAATCCATTTTTAGTGCGTTTTTAAGGTTAAAAAACACGTTGCTGGAATATGGCGACAATTAATGTGAAATAAATAATTGCCATTTTGAAATAATGTCTATTCCATTATTTTATATTTTATGGTATGGTATATCAATTATTGCCCTTGGCCATTATTTTTACACTCCTAGCGATGAATGCAATATGGAGTTAAAATAGTGTAGTCTTGGTAAAATTTTAGCTTAAATTTTAAGAAATGCCGGTATTGCTATCAACTCCTGAATGCGTGTCGACTACTTATGTGATAATGCTGGCCACTAACCTTGCCAACACTGTCAAAAATCACAAAGATGTATATATTTTCTCCGAATTACAATCACAACTGCAGGGAAGCTTGCTCAAACAATTGGGCAAGAACCCATATTTAAATACATTGGAATCACAAATCGTAGTTTGCGTGGCTATTAAACAAAAAATTGTCCGAACATTAATAGCCAACACTGTAAATAGCTTACTATTAGGGTAAGCAAAAATTAAATTTTTTCAAAAATACATTTTAAAAGTCTAAGAGTATTTTAAGCTCAAACAATGTTTGCTCCTAGTCAGAAGAGCTTCAAGGTTCCAAAATTTTGATGTGGTGCAGATATTAGCAAACATTGAATTATCAACATATATTTTTCGTTTAATACACGTAAACAAATAGTTAGAAAGCATATGATAGTAGATTTCAAACAATGCCAAAAAAGTTTCTACTAAAATTGAATTTTTTTTTAAATCTGTTAGTGTCCCCCGGAACATGACCCGATCCCCAGCTTGGGTTACCCGTTTCCCATCCTGGTATGAATTCGAAGCCTAAACTTAAATCCTTGAGCCAAGAGGGACAAATTCTATTGTATTTCCCCATGAAGACAAGATGTTTTTTAAGCCAAAATTGTACAATAAACCATCCTATTCCACCAAAAATTCACTATTAAAATGTGAGAAGACTCGATATCTGCACAACCAGCAGTTAATTTTTAAAAACATATCATCTTGTAACTACATTTGAGTTATTTAATATACAAATCGAGATATTTGTTGAAACAGAAAAACTTCAGTCTTCTAGAGTTCTAGTCCTATATTATCACAACACAATAACAGGATTGAGATAGAGTGCGACGTTAGTGAAAGATATAATAGCTGACAGTAGGATCCACGATTAGAGTTAATGTTTGCTCTTAACTATTGAATTATATGCGTTTAAAAACCACAATTAAATATGAAATGATAGAATTTGCGTAGAAAGGCTTGTTGCAAAATTCATAAATAAAGGTATTCTTTATAAAGTCTTGAACTATTGAAAAGTGATTACAACTAAGCATGACTTCAATATTGGAATTAACAGAAATTATATAAAATTGTTCCAGATCGAGAATTTAACCTTTCATTCTTCATAAAATTTGAAATTAGGATGTTACTTCGGAGAAGTTCAATTAGTTGGATTTTAATATTTGCTAAAAAATGCGAAATACTAAGTTTAAACACACAAACGCATAATTTGTCAATAGTTCATTACAAACTGACTTAGAAAAACAAATATTTGTTATTGAGTGTCCCTTACATTTGCTATTAAAAATAAATCAGTAATTACTATAGTCCGTCACTACAAATGGAAAAACATGCCCAATTGCAAATCCAAGATGTGAAGGCCACTGAGGTTTGCACAAGATCAATTGCTAACATAAACAGACTCAGCAACAAAACAAATTTAGTCTTATACTTGAATATCGAAGGCGGACAAAAGTACTCGTCGGTATAATCCCCACAATCATTAGCCATGTCAAACTTTTTATTCATAAATGCAAACATCATTTCCACAGCGATACTCTTCTTCCCTGCATTCACGGTACTTTAAAACACTTTTAATCACCCTGAAAGAAAAATATTAAAATGCCTGTTTTACATGAAGATGCGACTTCATCACTGTTGTCTTCGCAATCATTGCTACGATCACACGTAAGAGCACCGTTAATACATTTCCCGTTCTTACAAATTAATTGGTCAGGGTAGCATTCGTGTATGATGGGACAGAATATTTCATCTGAATTATCTTCAGTGAGAAATTCCATCATGATAAAATTCTCCTTGAGTGCATTCTCCATTGCGACATTGGAAATCTGTGGAGCCACAGGGAGGATTCATTGGAGGATGTGAGGGTTTGATACAAAATTAACATTCATCTGAATTGTCCCCACAATCATCAACTCCATCACAAACCAGATCGGAATGTAGGCATTTACAAAAGATCATTGAAATTCATAAGATAGACATTTGGGGGCCAGTGTAGTGGTTATGGCTAGTGGACAGAAAATTCCTTCGTCAGCTCGATCACCACAGTCAGGAAGGCCATTGCATACCAAGTACTGTGGAACGCATGCAAATTCTCCGCAACCACAAATAGGAGCAGGTGTTGTGGTAGTGCGGGCAGGACAGAAGTCTCCTTCATCGTATGCGTCAGTACAATCTATTCTGCCATCGCATACAGATATAGCATCAATACATTTGTGTTATTGCAATCGAACATTTTTGGACCGCATAAATTAATTTCCTTAGGTGGGCGTTCTGGTTCACAAAATAACCCTTCATCGTTAACAACTTCACAGTCATACACTTTGTTACATACTTTGGTATGATAGTCACAAAAACGTTCATTGCACAAAAACTCATTATCGTTACAGATACCAGTAGGGTTGAGTTTTAGAATAGACTTTGAAGGACAGCCTTGTTCATCTTCACCATTAGGACAATCAACAGTGCCATCACATTGTAGGTAAGGATGAATGCATGAACTGTCTGATTTGCAAATAAACTCCAATGCTCCGCAAAGTCGAGGAGGTTCAGTAGTTGTAGGGGGAAGTGTACGTGGTCCACGCCTTAATTCATCACTGCCATCAACATATTCATCAACACCATTGCAACGGCATGTGTCAGCAGCGCATCTACCTAAAAGTTCAATAATTACATTGAAAGTATATTAAAGTTAACCATTATTGCACTCAAACTGATCGGGGCTTAGGTGGACACTTTGCTAAATTCAACACTTCCGTCAACGCAATCGTCAATATGATCACATATCCATTCAGAAGGAATACATTTGTCACGAAGACGACACTTAAACTCATTTGCTTCACATGAACTCTTCGTTAGCCCGTCACAATACTCACCAGAATAGTCCCCGCAGTTGTTTATGCCATCGCAAAGCAATGTTTTATAAATGCAAATGTTGTTGGAGCACAAAAAAGGACAACCAACGCCGCTTCTTTTTTGCATTTCAAATTCCTTCGCCAACTTTCTTTCAATTTTTAGAGACTGGTTTGCCAAGACGTTTGTTATCTATAAGCAAATAATTACAAATTGGTCTGTTTTCATTCTGCAAATGATGAAAAGCTGAGTGCCTTCGACATATTATAATATTATCCAGTAACATGTTTACAATTCTAATCTAATTTTATTTACAAATATTTAGAATGAATCTGGTTTTTGCTTAAATTTGCCTTGAAAATTTTTTCCAATACGAGGGCTACAAATAGTGAAATACATGTTTTTTTAAATTACTAAACATAAGTTGGATAATCTCTGGAAAATAGGAATTGGTGAATTCGGAAAGCTATGTCTGAATAAATTTTCGTTTGTGCTGTTGTATTTAAATAATATTGAGTATCTTTAGTGAACAATCATGGCTTAATTAAATGTGGAACAACACACTTTATATGTTATAAAAAAATTTAGAAACAAATACTGTCGAATTGCAATTTTAGTAAATTTGCAGCAAATGAGAGTTGAATTGAGGAAGTAAAATAAGGTCGATAAATGTTTATTGCACAATAGAAAAGAGCATGTCAATAGGTTTTCATTACTCACACTTTAAAGAATAAGAGCTTTTTTTCATTTAAATCCTAATCACTCTTTTTGTAGAAAAACCTATTGACTACATTCTCTACAAACCTCTTATATGCAGTGACGATATGAAATGTGAAGGGAAAAGAACTGCCTAGGACAACTTATACAATTTTTTTACAACGCAATACATTCTTAGCAATTTTATAGTTACCAAATTAATCGATTTGCGAACACAAGGAAATGTTTCAAATAACTGCTAAGGCAAAATTTACCTGCGCCGTCACAAAATCTGACTTTGCGTACAGGATATCTGAATGAGGCTACATGGTGATCAGAAAGCGAAATAATTTTCGTTGAGCTTAGTTGTTGCTAACATTGTCTCTAGATCTTCTTATTGTGTGAACACGAGGTATGCGGAGAATTTGCAATTTCTTAAATAATTTCCAGTAATTCAGACTCATGAAGGACTTTTTAGCATAAATGAAAATTAGCTAGGTGAGGAGCGTGCATAGCGTTTTCGTCAAACTTTACAATGCCAACTAATAAAACAAAAACTTTAGATTGAATTTCATTAAAACAGACAGACTTACCCTTTAAGGCCCAAAAGGAAACAGAAACTGCTTTCATAGTAAAAATGTGTGATTCTTATATTATGTATATTTCCAAATCAGTGATTAGAATCATCCAACAGGAATATTATGCTCAAATAGAAAACCAAAAAGTTTGAGGAACAATTACCAATTTAGCTGAAGCTTTATAAAAATACAAAATAAAAATAAACAGTGAAATATTGCAGTCTAGAAAAGCGGATTTGTTTAGGTGGTACATATATGCACCACCAAGCCTCAAATGGTTAAAGGAAAATGTTCTCAAAACGCAGTTTTCAAAATTAATGCTCTGTTGTTTTTAATTATATTGCGAAGAAATTCTGTAGGAACATAGCTCAAGTACCTACCTGCTGTCTGACTATGGAAAATAAATAAATAAATATTTGATTTACTCAGTGTGAGCTATGCAAGAGCATTTTGTAAATCTTTTACAACTATACTTTGGAGCATTCTCTAATAAATTGATGGAGTGACACTGGAAAATATCGTTTACTAAGGGAACAATCCTTACAAAATAATAATGATCAGTTTTAAACTTTTCACGTTCGTTTATATTGAATTAGTGTCTTTTGACGACGATTGCCAGTGTAGAGTCGCTCGGGGATTCTGTTGATTTTATTCTTTCGATTATATCTTTGTATTATTACGTCACCATGACGTATCGATTAATTTCGATTTTAGTTTGTTATCGTTTAATTGATGTCCCCTCGTTGGTGCTTTTATTTTGCTCAAATTTAATTTTGCGAGGGAATTTAAGATTGATCATGTTAAACTACGTTGCTATCAAAAAGTTGTAAACAAAGGCAGGTAATAATAAGAATTTTTGTATATAAACTGAGACAACTGTAGCAAATGTTCAATAGACTTTGTCTACTCTTAACTGCCGTCTTTACCGTTGTATTTCTTATTTATTTTTTACTTTAAATGAAACTTATTGCGTAAGTCGGCGACAATTCGGGAGTGCTTTCACGAGCATGGGGCGACACGTTGCTTCTGGGGGTCCTTTGACTACCCAGTCCGAATTGTGGTCCATTAAGTTACGTATATGGTTATGTATAAGGAAATAATAAACCTCTCGTTCGTATTTCAACACGTACATGCACTTATAAAACCTTACACTGTGATGATACCATGCCGTTGGCTAGCACGAATATCTGGCAATTACAGATTATTTAATAGTGAGCTGAGAGATAACAATGAAAATGAGAGTTTGTACTTCTGAAGTGAGATAGAAATTAAGCAAGTGAGACAAATAGGGTAGCACCAGTCAATAGGTTAAGCACTTTACTTCTGGATGTTCCGCTTCGGCTGGAAGCCATAGGAATTGGTCATCTTGGTTCTTACCTAAAAGTAGTTCCATTACCTGGATGAACTACCAATGTTAGATCTATATACTATAAGTTCTCTGTTAACCTGTTTCTGGAATCATGGCTGTTCAGTAAACGCTATCCAAACCTTTTGTGGAGTCAATTAAGTTTCTAGCTAAGTTTTCCCCCCCAGCCACCGATTCTACACCAGAATCAACTTTTATAATGTGATCATAAAAATTTATAGTTTTGCATTTACCTTTAATCAAATTTATAGAGTATGTTACATCATTAAATTGACTAATAAACTAATATATGAAAGGCCTTCGTTTGATTAATGTAACTGAGATCTTTATCATGGCTCCATTTGGAGTATCGGTTTTGCAAAGATTCAAGTTTATTAAGATTTTGCTGATTGGGATACCAAATGACACTCGCGCATTAATAGCATAGATGTATTTTCACATGTGTATCTGTATTTTTGAAAATTAATTTTGAAGCATTCTCAGAAGATCACGGTTGGTACATTTTTTGACTGTGTAAATATCACAAAACAAACTACAATAATTCAAAATGATTGTATAAATAATTGCAATTATATATGTAAGTTTACAATAGACTTGTATGGGACAAAAGAAAAGGGACACATCTTTAAGTTATTAAATATTTCACAAAACAAGCTTTTTTAGAAGTCATTTATATTATATTATTCTTCTTATCAGGCTTTGCTTGCATATATGAACTGCTTTTAGCTATAACATTAATTATAGTCATAAATATATATAGGAAGCATGTCAATTCAGCGCAAGGAAACCCATTTAAAAAACAAATGGTGCGGAACTGTGTCACAATGCAGTTATTATAAAAGCATAGCACCTTGCACATATTAATGTGTACACTAAGGATGAAGAATAATACAAGTATTATTTTGCATTAATCAGTAACTTGAGTCTCATTTAGGTTGCTAATGCACATGATCATGATGTAGCAGTAGCTAAGCATCAGGAGTATATGTTGCCATTGAGTACAAGTCAGACCAACTTACTGCATTTTCATTATTAAAAGTTTTAAGTGCTTAATACAATGTTAATTCTAAAAAACTAGCTAGTAATTTTTATTGGTGCCATTTAATAATATATAGAAATATGTTTTATTTAGTTTTGGAATTTTAGTTAACAAAATTTCAGAATTAAGAATTCAACCACCTCTAGTGTTTTCACCATCAATGATTTGAAAGCACGACTACATAACAAGCAACCTGAAGATGATTTTATTTACCAAGTGCAATTCACCAATCAAAGTTTTGTGTTATTAACATGTGAAATATTTATTGACAAGTTGGCAGTAACAGACAACTTGTCAATATTTTACATTGAAATTGCCTACTCTCAGCCATGCTTTAGCTGCAGTAGGTGTTAATGATGACAATAGAAAGCCACACATGTGTGCTTTAGTTCTCTGTTCTAGTGGAGAAAATACCAGGACATGTATAACAACTTTAACTATGATTAAAGAATTTGTATTCCAAGTAAGTGATAAAGAAAATTTTGGATTTTGGATTAAGGATTTTGAAAAAATTTTCCCATGTCTACATACATATTGCTTGCTTTTATTACTTAGGTCATATTTGAAAAAACGCTGCCAACTTAGTGAAAACTATAATAAATTTTTCAAAGAACTTGGAGGACATTGATGGTGATGTTGCCCATCATCCAACATTTACCAAAAGAATAGAAAGCAAAACATTTCAATTGTTCTATGACCCTCCATGTGTTCTGAACCTTATTGTCTTGAATAAGGAAGAAGACAATTGTACATTGTTGCAAGCAGTAAAAATATTGTTGCTGTTGTTAATAATGACATTAAAGTCTTCAATGATTTACATTGGGTATTTACACACATAATTTCTTCATTTTTGTGAATGATGAAAGACTTGTATACATGTGAGTAGTACAGCAAAAAATTTTATTGTCTTCTTTGTCACGTCCCTAAGATATGAATTATTAAGATAAAAGAATTATGCAAATTATTGTTAAAAAGTAGGCAAAGGCCTCTCAAATGCAAAGTGAATATTTTTAATACTTCATAATAAATTTGAAAAAATTAAATATTTTATGAATATTATTTATTTTTGTGGTTATAGGCTTACTGGGGAAGGTTCCACATTAAGAAACCTAACACATCATAGCAGCTGGCTCAGGGCCATTGTGGAAGTGCTGCCAACTTCTAAATATTAGTTTCAGATACTTTTAAATTAGTTAATGTACACAAAAGACAACTACCTTTCATTCTTTAAATGAAGTTAAAGAGCATCTAGCCACTCTGCCAAAGTACAAGAATTGTTGCTTCCTTATACAATGTTATTCCAATACAAGTAACAATTTGAATTGGTCAATTATTAAATAATTTTACTTTAATCACAATGGTTACAAATTCTATATCAATATCCATGCAGTTGCTTTAAATTTGGACGAACTTGCGGTTTTCTTGTATGTCAAACACACTTACTTGACTGTTTACACACTTGGGGGGATTTTGTCGAAATCAGCGTAGAAACTAAAACTTTTTGCTTATCCTCTTTAAAAATTTGAATTTTGGATTAATAGCTTTTGTTAATTTATCATATTTCCCCTATTTTTCCATAATGGTAATTACAGCAATTATTTATTGCATTATCACCATATCAATAATGGGATTTAAGGCTGCAATAATATTGACATTACAATTACCAGAGCCCTTTACAACATTCTCCCGAAATACTATCATTTGAGATTTAATTGTGGCTTTTAAACACACATAATTCAATAATTATTGGCAAACTTTTACTGTATTCGTGAATCCTACAGTTAACTATTACATTATTTATGAACACCACATTCTATCAGAATACTAAGATCATGTGTTGAAAATATAACATTGGAACCCTAAATATTAATCCAACTTGATTATAATCAAATTTATCAAAGTTCTGTTCAGACCAGCGGTTGCCCATTGATGATTTAATAAGAAAATTGACAACTCCAATAAACCATGCTTTAAGTTAGCTGGCCATTACATCAATCCATTTACTCATGATTAAACTCCAGAACTATGCATTCATAAACATTTGATTTTTTATTTGATAAATAATTTGAGAACTTTAAGTAAGCCCAGTTTTATCAAATCCTCGTAAAATATACTAGTACTTATAATGATCTCGAATTCAAGTAGAAATCCTATGATCGATAGAGTTGCAAGTCCATTTTTTCCAGCCCGGACCGGTTTGTTCAAGACGGTTTATTACTTATTCTTTGTGCTTTTACAATCCTCCTCAGAAGAAATTTTTACAATAAATATTGTGCTTGATTTCATAATGTTTGATATTTTCAATATTCTGTTATGCTACCAAAAACATCAAAACAATTAACTTTATGAGTTTCAGAATTGCTTAGAATACTAAAATATGAACTACATATAATTATTAGTGGTAATTTACTTTAGTCAATTATTGATACTCTAATGATATTAGGAGTAATCTAACATCTAATTTTGAAAGTCAACGGGTAGATATTTATAATCAAATAAAAAATTCTCGATTTAAAAAGCACTTGTTAAATGTATCTTACTGTCCAAAAAATTCGCTAATGTATTTATTGAGTAATTAGTAGAGGAATTATCTTTGACTTGTTCTGAAAAGAAAGATTTCATACTGTTTAATACTAATGAACAGTGAAAAATTGACCTACTCTAAATTCTTCCAATTTAAAGTTAACTAATGCAACATTGCCGACAAGAATTATATCACACCAATCAAACTTCTAATGATCAGCTGATTTAAATATTTTTAAAAAATTTTCATCACTAGGCTCCCCTGAAAA
The DNA here is from genome assembly GCA_900660155.1 of Hofstenia miamia. Classification (NCBI taxonomy): domain Eukaryota; kingdom Metazoa; phylum Xenacoelomorpha; order Acoela; family Hofsteniidae; genus Hofstenia; species Hofstenia miamia. The sequence continues at coordinate 193,844 of CABFPE010000395.1, read as the reverse complement.
TTGTGCATAAAATCGTGAAATTGGCACCAAATATAGGGCTTATAAATGCTCTAATGAAGCCAAGCTGACAATTGTCCAATCAAAGATGATTAATTCTTGTTAAAAAGCATATTAACAAATGTATGTTCAAGTTTTTTCTAAGAAGTTTCGGTCTTTTAAAATGAAACGGTTTGTTGCTGGACACTTAAGCAGTTTTGAATATGTATTAAGACTAATATCAGATCTTGCAAAAGTCCAAATAGTTTGGATGTCATTGTTCTTAATTTTCTTTGGATCTTACTCTGAATCTAAGCCAGGTCAAAATCAAAACATAAATTTGAATTATCCACTATAAAATTTTCAATACTGTAGGAGTAGTAAGGTAACGGACAGAGGAGGTCCCTACGGGACACCCTGAAGTTGTCGTAACAACCATGTATGCGAACGCTTTTTTTGGTGACAGATTACTTTGTAATCTGTCACAAAAAAATTTTTGCTGAAACTTGCTTTTGCAATTTCAGCAAAAAGCGTTCGCATACAATTAATTCATGAATAATGAGGAGGGATGGCTAAAGATGTGAATATTCATGCATTACATAGCCAAACTATAAATAATTTTAAAGTGTACGTTTGTAGTTTTAGACCATTGAAAGGGCTAGTATATTGAAATAATCATATATTTTTTGTTAATGAACTTGTTATGTACACTGAATAATAGCACTAGTATTAAATTTCATAAATTCTTGTTATTACCCAGAAATTGNCAATGCAAGCATCTCCAGCTTTTTCGATCCATAGTTCTCCTTGCTTGGCTTTAATTTATGGCTAAAATGCTATATGGGTACCTCCTTGCCATTTTTAGTTGTCCAAGTGTTACTCCAATTGCTACTTTGCTAGCATCACAGTCTAATATGAATGTTTTGTTATAGTTGGGTGTATTCAACAATGGTAGTTTTGCTAGCTCTTCTTTTATCTTATCCAGTTCCTCCTGCTCCTGCCATATCCATATGAAAGGTACTGACTTCCTCATGAGCTGCGTCATCTTAGTGGTTTTTCCCAAGATGTTGGGAATAAACATGCCATAGTAATTGAAGAACCCCATTATTCTCTGAATGTCTTTCTTGTTGTTTGGTTTCTCAATCTTCCTGATCATGTCTCTTGCATTGTCTTTCATGCATATCCACCCCTTCTTGATCACTCATCCTAGAAATATGATCTTCTCCTTCAGTATGTCGCATTTGTTGCTGTTGATTCTTAGGCCGGCTTTTTGCAAGATTAATAGTGTTCATTCCAATTTCTCTAAGTGTTCCTTGAATGTGTTGCTCATTAGAATGATATCATCAATGTATGCATTTACTCCATCCTCCATTTTATGTTTCTTATTTTTCAGCACATTTGTTATGAAACTCTGAAATGTTGCCAGCTCATTGCATAAGCCAAATGCCATGTATATGCATTTATACAGACCATATGGAGTTATAAATTCCGTCTTTTCCATGTCTTTCTCTTCCATTCTGACCTGCCAATACGCCTTGCATAGATCTATCAATGTGAAGTATGTGTGCTTACTTGCTTCATATAGCATGTCTTCTATTCTAGGAAGCAGGTACAAATCCTTTTTCATTATTTTGTTCAATTTCTGGAAGTCTATGAATAACCTGTATTTGTTCCCTTGCTTCACAAATACCATTGGTGCCACATATGGACTTTCACTGGGTCAAATTATTTTGTTGTCAATTAATTCATTGAGTATTCTGTTATATTCCTCCTTAATCTGCTCTGGTACTCATCTTGCTGGCAGCTTTACCAGATTGTTCTTTGTTGTGATGATTTTATGTGTTTTGCCTATCACTTGGCCCATGCTTATTTCCCCATAATTGAATATTCATTTGTGTCTCTCCAGCACCTCTCTAAGTTGTTGTAGTTGTGATTTGCTCAAATGTTGGTATTCTTCCTCCAACAGCTTAGGTATTTTGTACTGGTCTTCTTCACTTGCTTTTGTCCCTCTGCCCTCAAGTTGGCTGTGGGGAGTACTTGCTACATTGATGGTTTTTGTCCACTTGCCCTAGAGTCTGCAGTGTGGAGTACCTCTTGTTTTTGTTTGTAAGTCCTTGGGTCAACCATACAAACTACTCTGCTCATCAATGTCTTCCATTGCTCTCCAGATGGCTTTGATGCTGGATTTAATGTACTTTCTGAATATTTGCACATTTGTTTTCTTTACATTGATGTTGTGATTTGTTGCATTTAATATTGGTACCTTTCCTCTGCTGTTCTTTATAGCACACACACTTGACAGCATTGAGACTCTTTTTGAATTTATTCCTTTATTGTCATAGATCATTATATCTGCTGTAACATCTTCTTCTGTTTTAATTACATGAAACTTCCATTGATATGGCTGCAGCCTTATGTCTTCTTCCAGTTCAAACACCATTGTTGACAGCTTTTGTATCATCCTCCACCTAGCTTATTACGCCGTGTCTAATTACTGTTAAGGAATGCTTGGTAAACTGCGGGTGAGGTGTTACCCATTTGTTGAACCATCAGACTTTTCTCTCTTATTAACTAGTTATGTCAATTAAGTAATCGAGTATTAACCATCACTGTTTAGGTGACAGAGCAGTATGATGTTTCCTCTTCAGATATTCCACGGGCTCCTGCCCGAAGCCGATCTC
>CABFPE010000395.1:154600-188225 GCA_900660155.1 Hofstenia miamia | reverse complement strand
GGGATTGTACCAATACTTTTTAAAATTGCACGCACACGTTGGTTTAGTCTTTTGTTTGGTGTTTGCAGGGCGTTTTTGAATTCGGTAAATGATAATGAGCCAGTGCTTGAGTAAATTGCATCATTGTGTAGGAGAGCATTTGTATTTGAACTGTTTAAAAAATTTTTTAATTCATCACCGCTTGTGTTATCCTGTTGACATTGTCATTGTTGAGTGGGTGTTTGAACAGCATTGCATTTTACTTGTATATCATCTTGAACGTATGGGGTTTGTTGTTGCGTGGAATAACAATTACTTGATTTTAGCTGGATGCTATCACCGTCAATACGTTGTTCTTGGCAGCAATCTGATGTTAATCTATTGTAATTTTCCAGAGAAATAAGCACCATTTCAACCGTGGACATTGTATATAATGATATGAGATTTTAATGTGTTTATATATAGTTCATCATAATGTGTAAAAGACAATTGAAAAATGCTAGTCCATTTGACGTTCTTAGAATTGTAATTTTTTTTGACGTTGAATGTTTTAATAGTGCAGTCTCAGCATACTGACGGTATTTTAGAAATGTAGTCTTTTCATCAACAAGCAGAATAATTCCTTGTTGAATGATAAAAATGATCCCGCGTACTAAATTTAAAGTTTGATCATCTCCTAGGAGTTGAATCTTAGACTTTTTCGAGCATCCCATTAGGAATTTGTAAATGATGCGTTCTTGAATCAGTTCCATAGAAAATTTGTCTACCTTCAAGATTTGTTGAAAGACGTAATTCATTTGGAATGTTCTGAGCAAAGTTTATAAACAAATAACCATATGGTTTGCTAATGGCCTTTTTATATGCAGCCATCAATTCACGCATAATTCCCATCTGGGTTCCTAAAATTCTAATCTGCGCTCTGAATTAAACAAAAATATTCCAGAAGCATTTTTCTGAATTAGACTTGAGTAACGTCCTTTTGAAAAAACCGAATGGGTGATTAATACAATGCCACCATTTAAATGCCTTCCAGTGATGATGAGGTTAGCAAATGCCTCTGATTGTAACAGAGTTTCACTCATATCATCAAATATTATTAATGAATTTTGAACATTGTTTTCATCTAGTAAACTCTCCGAAAATTCCTTGAAAAATTCCACATGCTTCATTTTCACCTTAAATTTATTATATACATTACTTTGGAAGTGACGAAAAAAGACAATTGCCTTCGTATATCTATATAATCTTTGTCAATTAATTTACCAAGTAGACTTGTTTTTCCAGAATTTGATGAACCACTGAAAATTAAAAACGTTTGAGTGTTTTGCGAAGGAACAACATTAAACGTGGGCATGGTTTCTTTATAATGAGTATAGCAAAAAGTTTACATTAACTTATATATATATATTTTTAAAAAGACCCAACACATGTATATTAATATACAACGCATGCAAGGGGATGTTTGAAAATTGAAAGTGCGTGATTGCTTTATGGTGGAACAACATTAAAATGTTAGTTCGCCTTCTTTATAATGAGAATAGTAACAAGTTTGCATTAACTCGCACATTTTTAAAAAAAAGCCAAAAACATGGATTTAAATAATTCACATTTCTTTCTAAGTGTTATATATTAAAAGAATTCTTTTATTGTATTTTTTTCTCAAATGCATTAGTAAGAAAAAATAGTTACCTAGTAATTCCTGCTTCATTTTAGTGTGCACGACCCTCGCATTTTATAAATGCTTGATCGATGGAAATTGAAGTTTAATTAACTTACCATGTCAAAGGAATGAGAAAGACTTGATGCGCGAATGTATGCTCTTTAAAAGTGGGAGTGGAAATTGGTTTGACACGTCAGGGATTGAATGCTGAGCTAATAGCTTTTGGGGGAGAATTGGCTGAAAACTGCTAATTGATTTTGGATTGAATTGTAATTACCCCTCAAAATTTTACGAAGTAAAACCACTTATCTCAGCGTATTATGCATGATGGGAAAAAGCAGACATCGAATTACGCCCGCTGTTATCTATCACTCTGTCATTGACTTTCTTCCAATTCACGTCATATGGTTGGATAAATGACTAGATGTTGAAGTCAGTTTTAACATTGTAGTGAAGCTGCTTAACCACTTCCAAAAAAGATCTTGGTACGTAATTTTTATTTGTTTATTTGGTTAAAACTCTGATAAAATATTTTCACTTCCCAGCATACATGTTTTTTGTAATACACGAATTTTACACATTAATATATATTCATTGATTATTATCTCTTTACACTGTACATGTAAATTTTATATACGCTTTTGATTAAAAGTAAATTATGAAAAACTCAAAATGTTTTTAATTATTTTTGCGATTGATTGAGTTGACTAATGAGAATTATTTAGACGCAATAATTTTTAAATACCAATGCGAATTACATTACATTAGGTTTTTCCATATTTTACTATCACCGCTTATATGTAATATTTCTCTTTCCATTGTACCCGTCTTTATTTTAACGCGATTTTTTATGTGTTAATGTCTTATTCGCCTATATTCATTGATGTAATATTTCTATTTTACCAAAAGCATTTTTGTTTAAAACAATTTTTATATTTTAATAGTTTATTCGCCTATATACATTGATGTAATATTTCTGTTTTCACCAAGCACGTTTTTGTTTAAAATGATTTTTATATTTTAATAGTTTATTCGCCTATATACGTGTTTCAAGTTTATTACATTTAGATCAAATGCAGAATTGCGAGTAATTTTGCGATATAATACTTTGGACGAGTTGAACACTGTGTAATGCATACAATCGTGTAAACAAAAGCCTGTAAATCAAATAAAGTTGAACAATGGTGTGTAAGTTGATAAAAGATGAATCAGTCACCAAATGTATACAAAAGTGAACAATGGTAAGTTGATAAAAGATGAATAAGTCACCAAATGTATACAAAAGTGAACAATGGTGTGTAAGTTGATAAAAGATGAATAAGTCACCAAATGTATACAAAAATGAACAATGGTGTGTAAGTTGATAAAAGATGAATCAGTCACCAAGTGTATACAAAAGTGAACAATGGTAAGTTGATAAAAGATGAATCAGTCACCAAATGTATACAAAAGTGAACAATGGTAAGTTGATAAAAGATGAATAAGTCACCAAATGTATACAAAAGTGAACAATGGTGTGTAAGTTGATAAAAGATGAATAAGTCACCAAATGTGTACAAGCTGAAAAAAAAACATGGAAAGTTTGGGAAAGATGTGTGAAGAAAGGATAGCCATGTAAAACTAATATATTAATATTGTATATTTAATGTGTGTATATGTATAAATTATATTAACATTTTGCATGTATGATTTAGGTAATGATATTGTGACCATATTTGACTTTAACGTCTAAGTATATTTGTTGTTTGTAATATTTTATATTTTAATTTTTCTGAAACTTGGTTAGCGTTTTTACTAATGTCTAAAAATTTTAAACGTTTTTATTACAATGGATTGCGATCTCTTTTTGTTTAACTATGTTTAATATTTTCCACATGAATTAATGAAATAGTTTTTAAAATATTTTGTTTGTTTAGAAACGAGAATATTGTTTATGTAAATGAAACTGTGTTTTTGAAAACAAGGTGAAGTCATTTTGAAAAAAATTTCTGAAAGCGAGTTAAACATTGCACTTATAAATTATCGAGAATATGAAAATTAATTTTTGGTTGAAAAAAGCCGTGATATGATAAAACGTGTTACAATGAATTTTGACAAAAGCTAAATGCGGTTTTTTGAAAGTTTTCCCAAATTGCATTTTACATATGCACTTTTCGAAATTATGGAAAATTAGTTTGTAATATTATGTGTACGTATCCCACAAAGGGTTGTAAAATTAGCCAACAATAGAAAATCACAAAAGCAGTGAAATGTATGCAAGCAAGTGTGATATTAACAAAATAAAATTATACCAAAAATGTATGTAAACTAAATCAGCCATATGTAAATGAATCACCATAAAAATCAATTAAGAAACCTAATTAGTGATAGGTGTCAGATATCATTACTGCCTGTCAAAAAGCACTTTGCAAGCTGTCAAAACAAGTAGGTGACTCACTAATTAACATTTGCAAACGCCCCCTCGATATCTGTGAGTCAGCACTTAAACCACCCTCGTCAATATTCACGGTCTGTCACGTGACATGTGACGTCATAAGCCCTCGACCAATCAGAGGCGTTTTTGTGCGATAGGCTTCACTCGGTTATAACTACTGAATTATCATTTGTACTTAATTATGAATATTTCTTTGTTCACAATCATTAAATTTTTCTAATTTTATAAATGATTCATTTAGTATGGTTGCTATTAATTTTCTGTTTTCAATAATTTTACCATTTTCATTTCTTATAGTTGGAACTTCCAACAATTTTTTTGTTTTGTAAAAAAACTAGAAATGAATTTCCATTTTTTGAATTATTTTTGTTTTCAAAAAACTGTTTCAAAAAAAATGTTTAAATCTTGTTTACACTTATNTCTCTTTTTGTTTAACTATGTTTAATATTTTCCACATGAATTAATGAAATAGTTTTTAAAATATTTTGTTTGTTTAGAAACGAGAATATTGTTTATGTAAATGAAACTGTGTTTTTGAAAACAAGGTGAAGTCATTTTGAAAAAAATTTCTGAAAGCGAGTTAAACATTGCACTTATAAATTATCGAGAATATGAAAATTAATTTTTGGTTGAAAAAAGCCGTGATATGATAAAACGTGTTACAATGAATTTTGACAAAAGCTAAATGCGGTTTTTTGAAAGTTTTCCCAAATTGCATTTTACATATGCACTTTTCGAAATTATGGAAAATTAGTTTGTAATATTATGTGTACGTATCCCACAAAGGGTTGNAGAAATGAATTTCCATTTTTTGAATTATTTTTGTTTTCAAAAAACTGTTTCAAAAAAAATGTTTAAATCTTGTTTACACTTATTAGCTACTTGGTTTCTTATGTTCTTATATTCCATAAAGTTTGCTATATTCTTATTCCTACAGTATTTTATATACACAGTATGTTTCAGTTTGATTAAAAGCTTAGTTTCATTTGTTATCCAGAGTTTCCAGTTTGGTAATTTTTTATCAGATTTAGTTTGCTTTATCTTTTTAAGTGAGCATTGTTTATTGTAAAGAGAATTTAAATTATCCGTAATAAATTTTAGTTTTTTATCAACACTTTCTAAATTATAGAAAAATTCCCAATTTAGTAATAAAAGGTCATCGAATAACATATGTCTATTGAATTTACATCTTGAATGAACATATTCATATTGTATTGGTTTCTTCATTTGTTTAATTTCTTCTTTGCATATTGCACATATTAATAAATTATCTGATATCAAACAATCAGTAACGAAATATTCAAAATTTGACTTTTCTTGAGATTTGCATATTATATAATCAATTAATGAAGAATTTTTGGAATTTATATTTGTTGGAATTTTTACATTAATAACTGACATACCATAAATATCTATTAATTCATGTATATTTCTTTTTTCAGCTTTGTTAAGATAGTTTTGATTATAATCACCCATTAGAATTATTAATGTTGATAATTACCGATGTCTTCACTGCGAGCAGTCAGTCCTTGCGAGCGCGCTGTGCTTACCATGCTTAACACTACTTCATTCTTTGCGTTACCTGAAGAGGAGTTAAGCAAAACACTTGAGAGCAGAAGCTGAATTTCTTGCCATCGGATCATCAATGTACCGTCATTTGAAAGCTCCGGGATTACTAAGAACTTCTACATGTGTTCATTCGTATCAGGGAGCTACCATTGAAGACATAGCTGATGTAATTCCACTTTATCCCGAATCAAATAATTTTAAGAGAATTCTCATTACAATAGGAAGAAACGACTTAATGCAAAAGAAAGTAGATTTTACAGATAAGTATAAGAAATTAATTAATGTTATTAAAACTAAATTTAGTTCAGGTAAAGTTTTCCTTGGTGAAGTTGCTCCTTTTCCTAAGGACTCGGGATTGAACAAAAAATTCGCTGAACTAAATTTACTTATTAAACAAAACGCCAAGCTTTTAAATTATACCGTTTTGACAACTCTAACTGTTTTTATTTAGGATTTTCTGTTGATAGAAGTTTATTCACGAAAAATGGAATCCACTACACTAAACAAGGTTATGCAACGCTTGCACGGTCCATCAAATTCTTTTTTTAACAAGTCGCCGACCTGCGTATTTAATCAGCTATTAGGTGATGAATAGACCTACACCACCAGCTCGAAATCTTTTATCTTACCGTTTCAGCCTCAACACCGGTTCTCAAACGCACGGCAACCATTTTTACAAACGCCGCCCAACACCTTTGAACAATCTCCGCCTAAACATGCCTTACTTTCACCGCCAATAAACATGCGACGAAGTTATGCCGACATTCTTTCAACACCACCGCCGTTATCACCCACTGAGGTTCAGAGAATTAGAAACTTTCTTAGAATTTTCTAATGATGGTAAATTTTATTTTTATATTTTTGACTTTCATTGGGTTATGGCAAATTTTTCACCTAATTTATTCTATTGCTAATAACTCACTTTCTTTAATATATTTATTTCAAATTATTCTTAACTCACAATTCAATATTACCTGTGTTTGAGAAACCTTACCTATACATAAACATAATTTAAGAAACAGTATGAATTCATGCAAGATATTTAAAAAATGGATTTTCATTAAAACAACAAAACATTCTTTATTCTACTTTCTAGTACACTAACAATAATGTTACTTATATCTGGCATCGAGACGTAGAGTACGATATGAAAAGGAGGAGAAATACCCCGCCACTGAGTGCGAGACTGCAGACTCATATTAAATAAACATTCAAAGAATTAGTTTAATTTCAGTACGATAAATAATTCATTTAATCAACGGATAAAAGATTGAATTTAAGACACTTAAGAAATAACATTAACTTACAAACATAAAATCAAAATTACTAAAAATTAAACAATTATTTTGAGACAAATTTCGATATTTTCTTAGAGAAATCTGTAACACGCGAAGAATCTGTATGGCATTTTACCAGATCTTTACAAAAAACATTTGCCATGGACGACAGACAATTTGATGGAAGTGCGCGCAATTTCAAATAATTGAGCACATCGCTTTGTGCAAATTTGCTTTAAGCTACAGAAAATTGCAAAGCAGAATTGGCAAAAAGAAAAAAATTAATGTTTGGAAAATGCAGGCCTTCTCTATTTACAATAGCAGTGAAAAATGATTCATCTAAATCTTCATCATCATGATTCTTCTGTAATTCTCGATGATTTTTTTGCGAGAAATCCAGCAACAAAAACGCAAGCTTGTTTTTCAGATGAAATAACTTTACGCTTGACCTGAAAAAATTCACTAATTGAAAATTTCGATAACTATCATATGATTGTCGCAGATTGCTCCTAAGGCCAAACATCCAGCATCTTCAATAACATAAATTAATTCACGAAGATGAATCTCTAAGAATTCAACTTTCAAAGTCCAAATCGGCAGCATTTTAACAACAAATGGTTTTCCAATAAGAGGTTTTACCATAAAAGTTAAAACACTTCTAGCAAATTTGTCTGGATCATCAACTGCCTTTCCAAATAAATGACCACCTCGTAGTTGCCGACTGGATTTGACGTAAACCTCATCAAACAAAATAAAAAAGTACTTTGTGTTGAGTATCATTGGAAAAAATTTCACGGAGAAGAACACTGTCAATAAGCTTACTTTATATGCGAATTTTCTTAATAAATTGTTTTGATCTCGATTACCTCTATTTTTTTCAAAGAAGTACAAATTATATCCTTCGAAGTTGGCACATAATTTTCAAGTTGATTAATAATAGCCTCAATAATGGAGTATCTTAAATTTAAAAATAATAGTAACAAAGAAACAATACCTTGAACTTTTTCCGAAAAGTACTAGGTCCGAAATATAGAATTTTACATCTGATTAGTAAGCAAAGGCCTTAAGGTTACTATCAATAGACAAAAACAATAGGACTTGCAGCGGCTCCGAAGAATTTTCATCAGAAAATTTGTAAATAACAAATCTATAATTGAATTTAACAAATTTGTACGATAAACGAAGTTCATCAAATGCTTCAAATGTTAATTCATCTTTAGATCGAAATTGATCCATTTATCCGTCAAGTAAAATGAAACATTGCATATATAATTTTTTGTAAAGTTATAGTGAAAATAAACACATTTTCTAGACCAAAAAACGGCAACAATACTTCAAAAAATTTGTAAATTTTCCATAAATTTTAAATTATTTAAATTTTTCAAATTAAAAATGCAACATTTCATTACAGGTTGAAAGTTTCTATTCACAACACCACGATTTGTGACGTCCCGCAAATTTACTGGCACTGGAAAACAAACTTGAGTGCATCAGTTTCATCAAAAATCTCTGGAGGATTCGCTGGTCTAAGCTTACCATGAACGTTGACAGTAGAGTATCCCCTGGCCATTGCATTACACAAATTACCGTGTGTTTAGTAATATTAATTTTCTGGGGAATTCTTGACAACCAAGCTCTTCTCTGGTCAGGGCCTTGAGAAATTTGAACACTGATTCGTATGGGCAATTACGATAGTTTGCTCTGCATTTAAAAACAACATTTATTTGGCATAGCGTCTAACTAAATGATATCACTATTGAAAGTTACTTCAGTTATTGTTATTTCGATGCGTGTTTGAGCCTGCAGTTCATCTCACGATAGCGTAGGATTTCTCCTCCTTCTCATATCGTACTCTACGCATCGAGATTAATCCCAGCCTTCCAAAGCCGATAATATTTATGAATACTCAGAATTATCAAACATAATTCATTCAACTAATTCTTTTAAATATATTCACATAAATTTGCAGAATCTCAATAAAAAAATTCGGAATTTAGACTATTCATTTCTGAATTGGATTCAAACTTTATTCTGGGCATAACTGAAACCTGGTTTATAAATGATAATTACAATTCGTCCCGGTCAATCAATAACTCTAAATTTAAAATATTTAGAAAGGACAGAAATCCAGGCTTTCATTTTAATAAGACAAAAGGAGGTGGTGTCATGTTTTTAATACCTAAAATACTCAAACCTAAACTTAGGACAGATATCGCAAAAGATTCAACTTTGGGTTGAAATTTGAAACCCAGACAAAAATTCTTATAGTCAATTATTAAATATCTCTTATTGTCCAAATAAAACTTATATAAATAATTTTTTTTTACAAAGGGAAAATGAATTTTCTACTGCTCTGAGTTATAACACGAATATAATGGTAATGGGAATGTAAATCTTCTAAACAGTATCTTACTACAAAAAGTTAAATGTCTAGGTTTTTCTAATGACAGCATAGGTCTTATCTCCAGTTACTTATACAATCGCATGCAAAGAATTAAAATTAATGAATCTTTTTCAGATTGGGTATGCACTAAAAATGGGGTTTCTCAGCGTACAATTTTGGGTCCCTTATTATTTAATATGTACATAAATGATTTGTCCAAGCTAGTAACATGTGACGTTATACAATATGCAGATGACAATATTATTTCATTCGAATAAATTTCCTGAAAAACGGTTGAAACTCTCGAAACAAACTGTGCTTCTCTTGCTAAATATTTTGCTTCGATAAAACTAAGAGTAAATCCACTAAGAACTCAATTCTGTATTGTTAAATCAAAAACTAAATCTACTGATACTTCAAAATACAAACTTAATTTCAACGGCATTCAAATAAAACAGGTTGAGTCTTTTAAGTACCTCGGAATAATTTTTGACATAATTCTAAATTTTGAAGAGCAACTAAATCATGTTATTAGAAAAATGGCCATATCGATTAACGCAATTAACTTAATTTCTCAAAAACTTCCAACTAAAGCAAAAATCCAATTAATATATTCTCTAATATTAAGTCATTTTGACTATGCCAATATACTCTACATAGATATAAACCAAAAATCTCTCAGGAAATTCCAAGTGCAACTAAATTGGCTATCAAAGTAGCAGTAAATAATCATAGCTTTAATAAGAATAATTAATATAGAAAAATTTCAAAATTATTTCTACATCCGCAATGTTACATCCATATAAATGTCTTAACGACGTTCTGCAAAATAGTTAACAATACTTTCCCATATTACAAAAATGACTTTCTTGCTGCAAAATTAGTCAATAAACATAATAAAAGAACACACATAATTGAACTTATTAGGTATAAGAACCGAATAATGAAAAATTCATTTCTAAACACAGCTATAAATATGTGGAGTGAATTACCAAATTATATTAAACAAGTAGATTAAAAAACTTTAAAATGGATATTAACAAATATTTTTGCACTTATATTATAAAAAAAACTGAAATGGCGGAGTTATAAATTTTATAATCCTGATTACTCTATTAATAGAAACTAGCAATCGTCATAGCCCAAGTTAACCACTTTTTATTTTTAAATATTCGTTGTTTTCTATTTTTTATTTTTAAATATTCGTTGTTTTCTATTTTTGTTTAGTTTTGTATTACTTTCTTGACACTTTCAAAATTTGTTATCAGTATTTCTATTTATTGTTAAACCAACTTCTTTTTCTTCTTCTTCTATTTTAGAAGCTTTGTTAATTTCAGCTATTATTGTAGATAGAAAGTCTTTAAAAATTTATTAATTAATATTTATTAATGAAATTTTATTATTAATGTTTAATTGTATCCATAAACTTTCAAATTTAGATCTTTTATTGACTATATCTTTTATCTGTTTAGGTTTGAAATGTCTAGGAACTGATATTAATACGCCACCTCCTCTTGACTTCTTGGATAATGTGTTGTCTCTATTCTTAGTAAAAAACATTATATCTTTTTTGCAGTTTGGTGAAAATAAATATTCACAAATTTCAATTTGTTTTTGTTGGTTTTTAATTTATTTTCTAGATTCATTAAAAGATACTATATTATCCATATCTATTCATCTATTTTTGTTTTCATTGTAGTAATATCTAATTGTTCCTTAAAAATTGGACAATTTTTATTAAATACATTATGAGTAGATGATTGGTACTTAAATTTTTTAGACTTAGCGCTATTTAAACAGCATTGTTTTTCTTTGCTGTTTTTAAATGGTTGTTCTTTATAAGATTGTTCATTTATACAATACATGCAGTTAAATGTGTTCACCTAAACAAGTCTTTAATGTATGTCCATATTTCCCACATTTTGAACACATCTTTATATAATGATGACCATTGTGTTCTTAATTTTGGTGTTGTTTTTATTATATTGACTTTAGAGTTAAACTTATCTGTTTTACTAAAAACAACTGATAGATCCTCTTCCTTAAAATTTTTTAGCAGTGTGCTGTTCCTATCAAACAACCTTTTGATAAACAAATCACAATCTTCAGTCTCTTCATATAAAGTAATGTTCGATAATTATAATTTGGGTAAAAACTTTGTAGATTTTTTAACAGTAACATTTTTTATTTTTGTAAGTTGCATTAATTTTCTTTTCAGATTCGCATAACATTATGTCATTATTGGTGGTGACACTAAGTTGCTGAACAAAATTGTCGTTTTCATTGTCAATATTTTTAATGGTTTTCTCAATATTACTGATAAGTTTTTTATATTCATTATTGTTTAACGTCCCATCTTTTTGATGCAGTAATTTGCTTTTTAATATATTTTTTTGGTTTGTAAGCTTTTTTTAAGCTTGTTTCGGGCTTTTTGAGGAATCCATTATTGCAGAATTTAATTCATTAGTTTTAACATTAATACAGGCTAAGGAATTCTTCTTCATCCTTGAAATAATACTATTACAGTCGAATTTGTTTTTACTGCAAATATTCATACCATTTNGTCAGTAAATGACATTAAGAGATTTGTAATTTTCGATTCTTCTGAATACAACATTGACATCATTCAGATGTATTTCCAATTTATTAGTTATAGAAATTCAAAAATTTCGATACTTAAAAAAAAGATTTCATCAAGAAAGAACTACCAAGGTCGATTCACAGTCTATACGTTGGTAGATTACTGCTACGGCCTCAAGAGAGACATCAATGATGTAAGCCAATCAAGAAACATAAAGAAAATAAAGCTTACTGCAACAAGACAGCCCTAAATTTCAAATTTATTACAGCTCGAAATTTGATGAATTCTAACAGAAAACAATATTTTGTAAATTTGTTTTGGAATAGTTAAATATTAAAAAAATAGATGGCCCAATAGGTTGCTGTCTTGACCCCATCAACCAAAAATGGTTATTAGAATTAAAATCAGCGGCATCGAATTGTATATAATTAGTTCTTAAATCTCAAACAGCAAAACAAATTTTTGCATTTGCATAGTTGTGTTATCTCACATGAAAGATTACATATATTCATAAAAGAGGCAAGAAATGCGGCATTAAATATTAAAAAAATATAATAAAGAACTGTAGAGTCAAGCGCATCACCAGAATAAAATCTCTCTTTAAAATTCAATTGCTAGCCATTCCAAATAGTTAGAAATGGTATTCACCAAAATAAAACTGTTTTATACGAAATAACAGGTGGCAATATCACCGGAAGCAGCGTCAAGTAACAAAAACCATTTAAAAACCTTTGGGCAGCATCAAAATTTAACTAAAAATATCAGGCCAGCATCAAAAATAATTTACAAATCTGCACAAACTCGAAAATAATTTTAAAGTTTCTTGGCAGCAAAGATAAGATGTAATAATGACTTTTATGATGTCATTAGTCTATGGACAGGTTTTAAAGATTGAATTAATTTTAATTCCATAATATTTAAACTTATCGACAAGTGATAAAAAAATAAGCTGGCGTCTCACGATTAGTTTTCTGCAAATGAGGCAATTTTGCTGCCCAATTCCCTTAATGTAAAAGAGGTAACTATCTGTACAACAATTTTTTATAAAATCTAATTGATTTCGCTTTGAATTCCTTTCTGTTTTAGTGTAAATAATTAATTGCGTTTAGATAAACCACGGAATCCCTTTGATTGTACGCCAAATAATTTATAATCAATTTGATTTACTTTAACAATTGCCTTGACGGGTTGGTACATTACTGTTCGTATTAATTTTCCTCAACCGTGAGACATACACAGGAATGTAAAACCCCATTTTAACTAATCTTGTGACGCCAGCTACATTTCTGCAAATAATTGAAAACAGACATCGTTTTCTCTTCTCAAGAGATGCATAAACGCAAAATTGCGTTTTATTAACATTTATATACAATTTAAGCATATTTGCACAAATTTATGGAATTTTATTCAATGCTAGAATCGAAAGACACTAAATAAGTTCATGACTGAGTACAACAGCATATATAACTCCTTGTTGATGACATTCTTTATTGAAACAGCTCATTTCTGCTTAGCCTTAGGCGTTCTATTAAAAGAAAAACACTGTTCTTACACATTTTCAAACATTTTTTCCAAAACCATTATGAAATTTTTAGACCAGGGGAAACAAGATATAAAATTTACATGAAAGATTTTTAAACATTACTTTCATGTTAATTCAACATTATTTTATGTATACCTATGTTTATTTTGCAATGCGCAATCACGATATCTATGGTTAAATACAACATGGGCATGCTGGCCACTTCAGTTGGTTTGGTCATATTTTGTACTATTATATTTGAATAACTGATATCCAAAAGTAATAGTGGGGTCTTTTCGTAAAAGTTTTGTAGCTTTAGTATACGTTAACAAAACAAACCATCTCAATTAAGACCCATAATTCGATTTTTAAGCGTTTACAAGTAAAAACTTCTTCAGCTTGATTTCCAAACATTTTAACATGATGAAGCCATTTCACTCTTCAAAATTACGCCAGAAGATTAATGTAGTAGATATCTCAAGTATAATATCATTTCTTATAAATCACAGTAAAAACTTTGGCATAATTTCCGGAGATGTTTAGAGAAATAGCAAGCAAAATTATAAGGTCGAGGAACTTGTAAATTCCTTGGTCAGCAGTACATGTCTATGTATTCAAGAATGCAATGAATGATTCCCAAAACAATATTTGTGAATATTTCAAATAAAATTTTATTTTTAGGGGAGATTGTATAATATATTTGCGATAATATTTTTCATATTAAAATAGATTTGCAGATGCACATTTTACGGCTTACCAGAAAAACTTACTACAATAACTCTGAATAGATAGATATTCCTCCAAACGAAGAATTTTGATCTATTAAGCTGCCAATGAAATTGTTATGAATGACAAGGAACCGAATACGTTTTCAATCAGAAATAATTTCTTTCATAGCATTATGTATTTAAATAATATATATTTTTTGCTAAACTATTGCTATACAACATTATACACCTCTACATGCAAGCTACGAGAAGAGACTTCATACAAAAATATTTTTTAGATAAAATTCAAAATATATTTTACATTTTTTCACTTAAATCATGTTATGGAAACCAAATTTATTTAAGCTAAGATTATATAAATTCAACAAAAAAAATCAGCAGCAGGTGAACAAATTCTAAATCACAATGTGTACTGTATTATAAATTATAAGCAGTGTAGTACAAACGAAACGCGGAGTTTTGAATATAGAATTCTTTGTTAACCACTGATATTTAGCAAAGGGCCCACGAAAAACAATTATTTTCACGGACATTGATTTCATCACGCGTCGCGTTAGCAAGAAGAAATCTTTAACAAAATTCATACCTGTAAAAGCGAGCCCAGCATCGACTGGCCCTTGCTCTTTCTTGATGCATAGGAAATCTACATAGCATTATTAAATCAAGTTCGGTCGCTTCTAGATAGATATTGTGCTTGAGATGTCCGTAACAGTTTGTTAATTATTATGTACCTTTATATATTAAACGTAATTTCTAAGTTCAATCATTTCAAAATATTAAAATTTATATTCTTTTCAAGTATATAGCGTGTTAGATATATTTCTATAAGAATTTCTAGTGGTTCCCTAAAGACGTGACGCCACCGATCATGAGATATGGACACATCTACGGTACTACATGAGTTACATGGATCCGAACCCGACCAGATCAAAATAGTCACTACCCGAAAGTAGATTCGCAATATTTAACGGCTTGGATCTCTCTTATTTTTTGATAGAGAAAACACAGTCATTCATTGGTATTACTTAACCTTCGATTTATCAAACTACGCTTTGTAATCGAACTCGACTCCATCCGAAATCAGATCGGATTTTGAACATTTAATTATTCCTAGGCAGTTTAAGGTTAGGAATGGTTATCATCCTAAATCCGTATTACAGAAAGAAAAGTCGCAATTCAAATTAAAGTGAATTTATTCGAATGATAATTCAAACGCTTTGTTCCTTACTTATAAATTCGTTATTATTTAGCTAAATCGAAACACCAATTACAATTTTCAAATCAACTAACAAATAAAATGTCAGATGGAAACCATTAAACGAATAAGAATAATTAAAAAATTATATCAAAATATATTAAATTGGATTATGTACAAAATATATTAAAAATTACACTGTGACATAAATTACACTTATATAAACATGATTTTGAATCTAAGACATGGAACATTGATAAGGAATTTTGATTGGATCTCACAATAATTGAATGAAATACTCATTCAATGTTCCAAATAATTTAAAACAATGTATCTAACAATTCTAATAACTTAGGTACTCTTTTTTCTTCCCAACGTGAACGATGATATTCACACAATAACACACAATTTATATTTTCACACAAAGACGTCTCAGCGAACGATAGACCACTGCATGATTGACAAAGAGATTTTAAGGCAGTATGACGACTATGCAAGTTCCCCATAATTCGCATAAGTGATAAATATGCAGTATTGGGCTCTATCATACATTCTGGACAAAGATTGCTTCGACACAGATTCCCACAAAGCAAGCAAGAAGAGCGATTCATATACCTTACAATTGAATAGGCGGATGGATCGGTTTCTGATTGGTGTATTTTCGAAACATTTGGTAACTCCCGATACCATATCCATACGTCTTCATTGATGTTGGCGAAAAGGCGTTGAAGAGCAGGAAGTAGTTGATGAGTGATGTAGTACCTTGGNGCATCCAGGGAACTCGTGAATTGGGTCGCAGCCGCTGATACCTCTTCAGGAGAATTAAAAACATCTTTATTGAAATGCGATTTTATTGCATGAAACTGAAGTCGTTAGTGTTTTTGCGGAATTGTAGTAGACTTTAAGGGCATGCAACTCTTTCATCCCTGTTCTTGTCGGATAGGTCATGAGGGATCCACAATCCGACAATGTTACGGTAGCCCATGTGATGATGAAGGCTGCGAATGTTTGTAATAGCATTGTCAGTTATTTGAGATAGCTGAGAAAGTGAAAGAAACGGATCATCAGATAGAGCATCAATAATCTCTTTCTCCCTATTAGGAGCTGTTGATGTTGTTGGACGATCAATGCACGCGGCATCCTGCAGAAAATTAAGTTTTACATCGTCAACTTTCTTCATCCCTTATACACAGTGCGTAAAACAGGTGCCTGCCTAGGCCATGCAACTGATAGTTCATTATGAATGACAGATGCAGTCGCCCCACACTTATGATGTGTTAGAATGTATAAACGCAGTTTGGGCAGAGTAACTTCATCTTCCATGTGTAGATATAATAGCAATAAATGAGACAAAACACAAAGAAATTATGACTAATAGATTGCTGCAGAGTATTTACATTGTTCTTCTAGCATATATTTCTACCTACATTGTTTTTTCATGAATATATATGTAGATGTGTGTCTAGGTGAATAAACTTTCCGAACAACCTAGTATTACAAATCATTGTTGAGTTATTACAACCAAAGATTTTAGAAATTAAAACTTCATTGATAAATATTTAGCTTATGTATAGGCATACCTTGAATTAGGCCGAAGATGTGTTGATAAGCAGACCTCTAACGGCGGTACCACTAACTGTAACAACGGTAAAGTTCTGGATCCACACACTATCACATAAGGAACTCGTTCACCAGCCAAAGGCTCAGAACGAGGATCTTTGGACAGAGCCTTCCGAGCTAGAACACAAGCAGCAACGGGATGCTTGTAGGCAGACAAACTCCCTCTATACTCACTGGCCATAATGAGATCATTTAAAGAGGTTTTTCCATATAAAAGCGACATACATTCCTTTTGGATAAACTGTTTAACCAATGGAATAAAGTGCTGGTTGTCAAAAACTAAGCGAATAACTGATTCCATTACTCGTGAAGTTAGACGACACCCATCTCTGCGAACAGTTTCGATTCCTAACAAAACAATCAGGTAAATATATATGTGGGAAGTATTAAACGAATAGGCATGGACAGTAAATAATTTAGCTTTTGAAAAAATATTAATATAATGTTCATAAATCGGAATTGAAATTGTGTTCATAGAATCTGAAACAGGCTAAGTAATCATACGATACAATTGGTCTCTTAAATAAAAATTTACAAACAAATAGAAGCCTAATTCAATTCATACGCATTTCAAATTGAAAAGACAATTCACATCGTAATTAATGCCCAATTATTAAAAAAAACGGATAATAACAGCGATTTTTGATAATTTATATTTCAGTATAATGCACTAATGCTTCTTTTACGCTGACTAAGCTTCAAATTGTAAAAAACAACCCATATGATTCACTTTCAATTAAATGCTTTCAAAAAAGAATATTGTAGAAGGGATAACATTGTTCAAAATGCTAACAAAATATACATATTAAACCAGTTGTCCCCTTGCAGTTACTGTAAATTCAATAACTGATTAAGCATTTTTAGCTTCGAATTATTTGAAGCGAGAGTTAACTTTATCTGCAGAAAAAACGAGCAGTAATGATGGTATGAATCGATAAAAGCACTTGGTCAAAAAAAATAACTTAGCATCTACAGTTAAAAAAAGGAATCAAATAATCGAGAATTCGTCAAAAAATGCTTATTTGAAGATCACAAAATTATAACAAAATTGAAAAAATAATTTTACACGCAACATCAGACTACCATGTTATTAAGTTGTAATTCTCACAGGTCAAGGCGAACGTAGATAAATGCACAGAAAAAAATCCTAAAATTATACCGATTTTGTTCTATTAATCATATTAATTCTCGGTTTTGAAAATAGATTAAAAAATATATACTTAGTACCTTTTGCATCGAAAGAAGGTTGCTGTTGATCAGGAGACTCATACATGTAACCCACATAACGCTTTTTCGATAGCAAAAAGCATGGCTGGTAAACTTTCTCAAAACGCAACTTAACAGGAGAAGGATTAATTCGTGTGACTTCTTCTGCCAAGCGAGCACCAACTTCGAAAGCTTTCTGACGTGTAGCACCGGACAGTAAGACAAACAATGAATCTGTGTCTCCATAAACCACACGTGACTCAGGGCAAACTTCGGAAACTAATTTTATAGCAGCTTCTAATGTAGCTCGCCCCTAAAATAATGGTTGTCTTAACATTAACAAAAATTCAAAACTTTCCAAGAACTAGTGCAAATAGGAATACAGGTACCAGAGCTGAATGAAGTTTAATTAATAGCCATAGATAAGTTGAAAAATTTATTAAATGTAGCATTGTTAAATAACACCACGTTAAAGCGAAGAACATACAAGTTTGAGGTAATAAAAAAGCTTAAATGGACCCACACAAGAGAATAGTTAGAGTGTATAGTCCCCTGGGTTAAGAAATACGGTATAAACAATTGAATTAACAATAGTTCCTTATCCAATAAAGAGTGTAAAAATAATGCAGATATCACACTTAATATAATACTTATCATAATATTATTAAAATCGATAAAAGTACACCGATTGTAATGTACTATAACTCAGTACCAACAAAAATGTAAGTTGCTTGATGGAAATGACTATTATCATAGTAAGCGGGAATCTTTAGGAGCAAACAATTACAGAAACAAATAATTTTCATTTAAACAATGCGCTTTACTTGGTTCTCTTAAAAAAGTCTTTTTCTCTTTGCGTTATGCAACAGGTTAAAATTATATGTTGAATAATGCGACTGCTCTGAATACTTACCATTGAAACAATAGCATCAGCAACCTCAACACATGGCATGCGACCGCTAAAATTTGCATTAGTGTAGCCATAGATTACGTTTGCTACAAGTTTTATGCTCTTTTGTCGTGCGTCCAATACACGGTCCCCTTTATTCTTTTTTAGAATGCGTTTTACCACTTGTCTAGCCGATACCAATCGTCGAACTAAACGTGGGAGAATACCTTCGCGAATTCGATCTTTAACGAAAACAGCACGATTGGGAGAAACATGAAGAGCACCGTCGTCCAGTAAGTTTTTTAGTTCACTCAAATTTACATGACTAGACGTTGCTCCAAACTTAATATCGCCACCTAAATAAGTCTCATAAAATTAATGAATAATCATAAAGACATGCAATTGGATCGGATACGAATGGCATCTTCATTTTGTGTGCATTGTAAATTTTATACATTACGCATATTTTTACATTGAATTCCACTTTAAATGTGTTAATAATCTCAATCAAAGCGAAATTTTGCAATTGAATTTGATTGTTCATACAACAGATCCCGGATTATTGTTTCCAATAGCTTATAAAATTGCAGACGAATATTTTGAATCTGATTCATGTTAGCCATTACATAACGATAAAATTGTAAAGCAAACAAAACATTAGTTTGTATAAAGTTGCAAATAATGCACACAATGTATTTTAAATCAAAATATATTTATAGAAATTCTGTAATGCATACCACCGGAATTAATAATTTCATCTAAAGATCCAACACAAGTTGAATAGCAGTAATTGTAGGCCATCATGATAGACGGATACAAACTTTGAAAGTCAAGCACTATCATTGGGTCCTTGTAAAGACCAGAATGAGGCTCCATCACCAACTGAATATGTTGAGGTGCCCACATTCTAGCACGCTGTTGAATAGATGGTGAAGGAGCTAGGAAATTACGCTGACGCGTAGACCTAAGCATAATGGATTCAACACGAATTTGAGATCCTCTATTCCACACATCCTGTAATTGAATCCCAGACAAACGAGCAATTTCAGAAGCTTGTTCCAATATGCAGAGAAGCTGAAGGATGCGAAGATTACCCAATGCCCGTAAACGAATGTATGCACATGCCTAAACTATAGTGAATGTTGCAACAAAAAACTCACGACGTGAATTGAATAATTTGAGGGATTTAATAAAACTTACTACAAATTACTTCATTTATTGAAAGGTGCGAAACAAAAGTGCATTTTAATAAGAAAATTGATAGAACACAAGTAGTGCGCAATGCTAGCGAAATGTATCCATATGAAACATTTCCTTTCAAATACTTTTACCCCTTGTCATTATCATCTACAAGCAAACTTCGATTGTCGAGCACTGTAAATCGCAAAATTTATTGCATAGTGAATAATTGAAAAAATGAATTTTTAAGTCGCACTGCTTACGAACGATACACATTAGAACTCTGAATTTAGTAATGGGAAAATCATATTTAAAAATAAATTCTACCTGACGTCGACTTTCCTTTTTTGAATGCAGTTTAGTTAAAACAGCGTAAGAGAAACATGGCACCGTTTCATTCAGAACGGACTTGGAAATTTGTTCGAATGCATAGCTTCTTAGGGAAAGCTCATGACGAAGTAAACGCCAGTTACTAACGACAACGCGTCCAGTAGATGGTGTATCAAAAGAACTAAATAAAGAATAATTCTAAAATATAAAACAACCGGCATTGACAATGTAACATCCTCAGCATTTTTCAAGAAAACAAAAATACTTAAGCAGTTTAAAGATTTTCATTAAATAATATTAGAGAAGGACATTTTTAATACAAATACGTTTCAAATATAGACACATACTTTCTAAATTTCGCAAAAACTGATTCAATTGCTTCTTCTGACGAGTTAGTCGAAGTTTAACTATTCTTGGAATACGGTTACATACTCATTTTCGATATAATCCAAAAAATAAAAAATGTAATTCCTTTCGCTTTCTTTTGTTGAATTGCATTATTCAGTACATTCAACTCCATGCCAGAGATGGAAGTGGGCCGGGTGGGCGAATTCAGGCCTTCTGAAGTCGATTTGGGGAAAACTCGACAATGCTAATTTATTAAACAGAAACAATTTTTTTACTTGAACTTGGCTTCACCCAATATAGATTGCAATTCTACTGCAGTGTGAGGGTTACCCTTGTATATTGTATAAATTATGGCTTTATAAAAGCCTCTTTAAAACTAAAATTATAAATCATTTTACAAAAAAATTACAATGCATTATCGTTGTTTTCACATTCTTACTAAACAAGTTCATATTTAAATACGAACAAAAGACATTTAAATTCAAACAGGAGAGAGAAATTGTATTTCGAATAAAAACTATATGGGACAGAGGTGAATGTAGGATAGTGGGGCAAGACAAATGAAGTCTACACACTGCAAATGAAAATCCTAAATTGATATTTAGAGGAGTGTATGATACTAATATAAAATTTCAAGATGTAAATTTACTTTTCAATACATTGTTATAAATTATATAGCATTAACTACGCTGTGTTAACTTGCTTACACTACGCATTGAGTAATAGTCTGGTTTTTAAATGTCGGCCTATCTTTTCCAATACCTCGGCTAAATTCCAGCCAAAGCCCATCCCCAGTCTGTGGGGCGAGTGGATCAGAGCACAGAAATCTGTCTCACTTCTATCTCTTATCCCCAGGTAAATCATTCAGAATATCGCTCAATTCCTTCAATGTTAAACCTGGCTTTCTTCATTTCGTCTAATCAAATAAGGGCTTCATATGTCTCGTGAAATGTTTTTTCTTAGTCCACTCTGTTCTGAAAATTAACCCAGCTTCAATAAGCGGAAAATCGCACTTTTTGGTATTTGAAAAACTTGCTGAACTGTAAAATAAATCAGGTTCTAGTATATGGCTTTGAATGTTGAAACATGTTTTTTGCAGTTTTGAGTTCGTGACGCTTTTGCACAAGCAGGATGCAGAAGTTTGGCACTTGACTCAAAGCGGAGAACCCGGTGATCACATGTGCGAAATTAAATCTCTCTTGTGCGAAATTAAGTATATCTATGGCATGCACAGTGTATTTGACATAATGTAAATAATACACATGAGGTAAAGACAAATATTAACGTATAACAGGAACATACATCAATGGAATTATTTTTTACGAGATTCTACTTATGCTCTTTGCAAAATATTCACGAAATCAATTATTTATTTTAATAATGTCTCAAAGACAGATTTTCGCTAAGAAGCCTTCAATTCTATGAAAAAAAATTACCTCATTTTATATTGAAGGCGTGAAAAATTAATGGAATGCGTTTTCGCTCGTTCAAAAATGAATCCCCAAGACATGCGGACAGCCTCGTGTCCTATAAGTAAATCAGGATCATACGAAGCAAGCAAGGAAGAGAGTGCGTTTAACAAGGACATCTCATCTGGGAAAGAATGAACCGAATCGTAAGATTCATTTGTTCCAACTACACAGAAACTGGAATTGAAATGCTGAGGATTCCCATTACATTGAATGGCAATTGCTACACACAGAATAGAATCAAATAAAGGATCAGGTAAAAGTGCGCCTCTTGTTTGAACTAAAACTTCAATACTTGCAATAGTTAACAGCTTTGTCACATCTTCCTTTGTTGATACTGGATTAGGTGGTTTACCATCGATACAAGCACTTTGCCTTTCAAGAAGATCATTATTACTTGGAGGACGTTTTTCAGGTTCAAAGTATTTAAAAGAACGGCTTTTATCCAATGATAAATAGGATACATTATTATGCAAGCGTTCATTTAAACTATATAAATTTGCATCGTCTTGAGATTCCTTCAAACCCTCATCTAAAGGACTGTTTTCTGCAGATTCTGGAGTAAGATCACGCAGTCTTAGTTCTAATACCTTTGGATCAGTTGTTAAATCGTAGTCAAGTTCACAAGACGTAGATTCTTCAAAATGCACATTTGAAAATGATTCTTCACTTTTTGAAGAAAAAAGAGGAATATCACTTAAACCAAACGATTTACTTTTGCTTGATTGTTTAGAAACGCTAGATTTAGAGTAGCTTGAATGAATATGAACATCTGCATTTTCTAATGGAGGTTTGCTGTCATAACTACTTAAAGAGCTCAATGAAAATTTCTTAGTTTCAGGAGAATTGATAACACCATCAGAGGTTTCAATATCATTAAATGATTCATTCAACCAATTTTCTACAAGTTCTTCCTTGGAAACATTAAGAACTTCAGCATTTTCAGTAAGATATGATTGAGACAATATTTCAGGAGTAATCGATGGTGGAGATTCACCAACTGTGGGCCGGGACAAAACACTATCATTCGCAATAGGTGATAAAAAAGACATAACATTTAAGGATTCGTCTTTAAAATTGCTGTTACTTTTATTGATCCCCGTAGAGATTTGATTGTAAGCTACATCTTTCAATGAGACATAACAGGGTTTCGTTAGAAGTACCCGCATTTTCTTCGAAGAAGAATATGATATTTTTCTTGGTTTTGCTAATCTTCGAATTCTTTTACGAGATGAACGTCTAAATATAAGATGTTATTAAAAATCCATATTTTTGTGACATTAAATCATTAGAAATCATTAGTCTTGAAAAATTTTTAAGAGACTTAATAAGCACTTTCTATTGCTAAGAAATAGTGAGTTATATTGAATTACATATATATTGTGAAAACTTTTTTTAAACTAGAATATGATGAACATTTACTGCAGGAGCCAATGTATTCCCAATCAAAATAATCTTTTCTATGGATTTACAAAGCGTGCTATTGGGGCGTGAGCAGTGACATGGGTTAAAATACTTCGAAGCATATTAATATAGTTTTTTCATTTAACATGGTAGTCATTTAAAATCGAGAACCTGTTCATAGTATGGTGAACCTGACATGTAAAATATGTTAAATGTTAGCTTCCAAAATTTAGAAGTCATTTTAAATTAAAGCTTACTGGTCGGTACTACCATCCACCTGAGAAAGAGTGCTTAAATCATATTCTTGATATTGCTGGAAATCATCCAATTTTTCCTCTTCTATTTCTCCAGGGAAAACTTGACTCATCTCCATGAACTCCTGTTTGTCTTGCAAATCACATAGAATGCTATTTCCAGATAATTTCATAGGATCTGCGAGAATTGTATCGCAAACAGTATGATCCAGATCTACAAGCATCTCCAAAAGAGCAGTGTCTTGTGATTCAATGCAAGCATTTTTTGAAATGTCAGAAACAGTTTGTTCGTCTACAATTAGCGATTGATTCTCGAAATATGCAGAAAGTTCGGACACCTATCTTAATTGATACCATTAATTAATAGAAATGAATGTGTAATATATAGTAGTTACACATTAATATTTTAAATAATTAGAAACATATACACTTGCAGAGAAAAATAATCATTGCATGGGTGAGGTTATAAATATGTATTAGCGACAATATACAAATGAAATTCCAATTTAAGCTAAAATTTGGATTTTTTTTGTTAAATTGATTTAAAACTATTAGTAAGCCATTGCGATAACTGAAAATAGAACAATTATTAAATTGCAAATAATATTTACGCTTATGTACTTAGTTGCGCATATACGAAACAAAATAATGTGGCATCAATTGACATGATTACCGGTGTGTGTCTAGGTTACTTTGGTTTCAATTTTACGATGGAATTTAATTAATAATGATGAAATTTACATTTCAGTGTATTTCAGATTCGCGTTTTGTAAAAATAAAGTTGAATTTAGTGCTTATTTTATCAAAAGCACATTGAGGTTCTTTCTAATTATTAGTTAAAATATGCTAACATAAAATCAAATTTAAGCCGAAAAGACGCTGATATCAAGTAAAACTTGAAATTAAGAAAGAAAAATTTAACAAATGAAAAATACAAATGTATTTACAAAGAAATTTTCCATTCACAAACTTTTGATCGCCTCCCTCATTTTATTGTTCTTTACAACTTACGTTTATTTGTCTTTGATGCGGATTTCATTGAATGTTTCCAGTCTTATCTAATCAACCGTCGTCAATGCGTCAAAATAAATTCATCTATCTCTTCCCCTGCCCTCTTAGCTAGTGCACCACTCAAGGTTCTATGTTTGCAGTTCGGTTCTTCCTTTTGTCTACTTGGTTAACCATCTTGATTTGAGAGATGTAGTATCTCCTTTTCAGTGTCTCCCTCATCCGATCTGCCTCTTACAGTAAAATTTTCTCCTCATCATACTCATCTTGAAATTCAACTTGTTGTAAACTTGAATTAGACTGGACATGTGTGCTTGTATCTCTGCAAAACTCTTGGCCCTCTTTCGTAATGTTCCCTATAATACTCCATTGTCTGTGAAACTATCGTTGTTCAAGTCAATTCCTTGTGCCATTCTTCGCTGTAATTCCCCTTCCGGTGGACTTCTCGTGCCTTGTTCCCCTCCATGGAACAGATGGAGAAGCTTGCTTTCAAATGAATTTCTCCCTTACCATACAAAGACGTTCTTCTCAAATTCTCCACTCTCCGCTGTCGCTCCACTTCATGCATGTGATCTCTTCTGCTCAATCACTACTAATTCGCAAACTGGACTTTGATCCATTTGATTTTATAACACTCTCGCATTCCCGCTCTATTAGCTGTGTGATGTTGTCACGTTCTCTGTTCGTTTTTAATCAAGTTTGAGTGCTTTTACTAATATCCCCAACTGCTATTGAGTTTATTTCCTCGTCCATGAGCTTCAAGAAATCTCTGGTGTCCTTCCTTTTCGCTGATCCCTTCTCCGCTTTGCTCCTGCTTCATCTCTTGTGACTGTCCTTGTTGCAGAAAAACTTGATTTTTACTGTGTTTTATGTTTTGTCTTCACTGGGATAATAAAAACATTTATTAGTATTATTATTATTATTCCTTCTTTACTTCTCACAGCTTCATGCTGGTATCCCTCTCAGCTCGGGGAACTCACCAGTTCCCAGGGAGTCTGAGAGCTTTCCTCAGGGCTCTAGCTGTTCCTAACAATGCTGCCTTCTGTGCTACTGCTCCTCCCCACTTTGGTACTCCCAACTCCTCCAAGTATCTCTTATGCTTCTTACTGCTCCTAGTGCGCCTACTACTACCTGGACTACTTCAACCTTCTTTAATTTCCACAGCCTTTCTATTTCCTCTGCTAACTCTCTGTATTTGTCTATCTTCTCTTTCTCCTTGCTTTCTACATTTCTGTCCTTTGGTACTGCTATGTCTATCACTGTTCCTAATCTTTTCTCTTTGTCTACCACTACTATGTCTGGCCTCCGTGCTTCTATCACCTTGATTGTCTGTATGTTGAAGTCCCACAGTATCTTAACCTTCTCATTTTCTATGATGCCCCGTGGCTTGTGCCTTGCCATATAGAGCCTATCTATATCTCCATTTAAGTTGAATGCTCTCTCTGCTGCTAGTATCTTCCTTGTCTCCCTGTCTAATTCCCTCAGTTCATTCTTGTTCCACCTAACTATTCCTGCCAAATATCTCAACACAATTATTATTATAATTATTATTATTATTATTATGAGCGCCACTGAATACCAGTAAAATTCAATTCCTCTGGTATTCAGCAGCGCTGGGGGTGTATTCAGCGGCGCTGTGCGATTATTAGGCCTGTATCCAATCAAATTGGCTGAAAATTTGTAGCCATCTAGCTTAGTATATTCGCCAAAAGTCACGTAAATTTCAGCATGGTGGCGTTGTTCAAACGTGAGAAAAACGGCTTCCAAGTTTTCGAATTTTAACTATTATAGTGGCACTGAATACAACTTTGCTTACATTCTTAGCACCGCTGAATACAAATTCAGAACTATTATAGCGCCACTTAATACAAAATTGTACTATTATAGAGGCGCTTAATACACACATTTTTATTTTGATTATTATATTGATGGACATCATCTCAGCATGTTAACTAATCATGTAATAAGTTTTAAAACACAAATATAACTAGTGAGTCAAAAAGTAGTGAATCAATGCCACTTGTGCACTACTTTGGGTTTTACTATAATGACATATATTTATTGTTAAAGATCCAACACAAAATAGTGCAANTGCTCATACCACTTGTCTCCTGCTTCTAACCCATGCTGCCTGCTCAAGCTCCAATGTACCATTCGTCCCACCTTGTCATACCTGAACTTATACTCATTCTGTGCTAACTTCTCACACCCTGCTATCAGATGATCTACTGTCTCCGCCTCTTTCTTACATAGCCTACACTTATCACTTACTTCTACTCTTCTGTCTATATGCTTCTTCACCCAGTTTGTTCTTATTGCTTGCTCCGTTGCTGCCATTATCAGTGCTTCTGTTTCTCTTTTTAGTCCTGCCTTTCTTAACCACTTGTTTCTCTCTTCTCTGTCACACATTTCTGTGTTGCTCCAGTACTCTCCATGCATCACCTTCTGCCTATACCTTGTTTGTCTCTCTGATTCCATTTATGGCGAAAAAATTTGAGCATACGCATTTAGTTGTTCTGCTAATGAAGCGCATAAAAAACCAGTACATTTTTTAAATTCTGAGATTAAACTTGATTTCAAGATGAAATGTCTTTTCAAAAAGAATAACAAACTTCGCAATTTTTCAAAAAATAATATTCAATCTTATTAATTACTAAACAACATATTCAACATGATAGTGTACATTTCTTTAAATAAATAAGAAACGACACTTTTCTTCAAATGTGGAAAAACCCTAAAACATTAAATTGAAATATATAATTTGATTGATGAAAATATGCGTAAAACGTACCGAACGGTTTAACACATTTTGAGAACTAATTGTTTTAGATGACAATAAAAATTCATAAAGCTCAGCAAGAGCAGTATCCTCCCGCATGCTAACTGCTTGAAGAGATCTGTCAGAAGCTGGTAAATCGGTAGGTTGACTGCCTTCATCAAGCTTAATGTCAGAGAGTCCAGGATTAGCCATCGTTTCATCCATTTCAGAATCAGCTATGTAAGTTTTATTCAAAATGTCACTCGCCTTCACATCGCACTCTAATTCACAAAACGTTTGACAGTCTGCAGTGTGAAAACAACTCTAAAAATAAAAAGTTAATTAATAAATACAATTCAGGGTTTAATGAAATATTAAAGCAAATAATTTAGTAATTTAGTTTTAAACAATAGAAATATCAAATATTTAGAACACAAGTCTAACATGGAATGCAATTTACAAAATTTTACTAAACGTAATGATCCTCTCAAAACTTCAAGAAATGGAACAATTAACACATAATTTTTTTTCGACGAAACGACGTATTTTGTCTTATTGGCCAATATGGTATGCAATTTTGAGTAAAACCTGAGGTAGATGTGCGAAATTAATCTTTTGATCATCATTGACATGCTTTTGATATTGCTTCTTTGCGCTTGGCTCTCGAAAGAGAATGTTCTCACAGTCTATGAAGCCCATACCAAACAAATTATGATCGAGACAAAACTGCAAGGTGAACGGAATATGCGCTTCATGTGGTTGGTAAATGTTATTAAGTGTAGATCCTGATAAAAGAAAATCAGCAAGTTTTGGTACATGTTGGGGATTCTTCATATGTATCTAAATATCGCATTTAAAAAATGAAAATATAAAAACTGTGGAATATACATTTAAGTGGGAGAAAATACTAAACAGTACAGAATTTAAAAATGCTACAAGTATATACATTCAAAAAATCCGACTAAACACTGCCAAAATGTAATTTGCTAGCAAACTCATGCTTCCGTTATTCATAACACACTAATCAAATATTACAGAAACCTTTAATGCTAAGTTATAATTATGAAATTCTTATACTCCCCCGAACTTATCTCAAAATTGTCTATAACGTATCACTGAAAGAATGCTGGGTTACATATGGAAACTTCCATTCCATTTCCAAATTATGGAAATGGAAATCATTTTATGGAATGGAAATTTATGGAAATTTAATTTTAAGCAAAGACATTCTGAACACTATAGAAACTTTTTAAAAAACATACAATTTATTTAAATATAAATAAATTTTTTAAGAGCAGTCACAAAATGCATTAAAATAACCAAACTTAAACAGTGAGAATACAAGAAAAAGTTTGGTGAATGTCAAATAATATGTTTTAAATAATGGCATCAATACATTGGTAATAAAATTCTAGCTTCCATGCATAAATATCGAAATTTTCGCTCATGATCTTAAAGTACATGGTCGTTTTTTGACACCTAACATTCGTAACTAATTGCGGTGCAAAAGACTATTTGTGCATATATAAAGTTTCTTAATATTTAAACACACCGCAATTAATACTTTTATCTACAGAAAATTTTTTATGCCTATGAGTTTACTGCGTGAATTTTTCCACATATCATCGCCATGCATATATGAGTTTAACTTATTAAATTTTAATTCGAGTTTGAACAGACTGCAACAAAATTAACTGAAATAATTAATATGAAATTGAAGTAGCTTTAGTTGGGCCAGGATCAAAAGCATTACAAATTTATATTGTTGGAAAACTACTAACAGTACGAAATTTTTTTTCCTTCGTCCATATAAATTAATACATAATATATTTGAAATGGTTTTACCTGAAAGCATTGATTTATTAAGGAAGACTGACATTTTACACTATCTGAAAATCAAATCATGTTATTGACTCAGAAACAGTCTCAATCAGCTTTAAAAACAAAAATATTTATTCATAATATAGAAGAATCTTTAATAAATAACATCGAATTTAAATGACAATACATCTCTACAACGATAGAAGATTACTACAAAAATCTAATGAATTTTTCTAATGAATTAAGGAATTCTATATCCATCAATAAACAAATGCATTGAATCAACTGTTAAATCTACAGTCAATCTTGCTCTTATTGATTTAAAATGCCCTACAACACATCGAAATAATTCTTCTGATTTAAATAAATTTCATGCTAGAAAACATGAACTATTCCTAAAGAAAAGCACTGCTATGGATTACAAGATCTAAAAAATACGCGTATTTTAATATTAAGAACAGAAAAACTTCTTTTGCCCTTTTGAAATAAAACAAAATAAAAAATGTTCAATGGTAGAAATTCTTTATCCGCACAACACGCTCTGCTAATCTATTATTGGAAGACAAATTTGTAAGTTTTTCCAATGATTTTAGGTCATTTAAAAGTAAAATATTTGTTCATACTATATAAAATGATTCTGTACAGCATGTCGATGCAAGTATTTTTTTATAGCAGATCTTTTGATTTTGTATTCTTTTATGGAATTTAAATCGGTGCTATATTTAAAGCTTAATTTTATTTAATCTCTTTGCATTCATTTTATATTATTATTATTATTATTATTTCTTACTTCTCACAGCTTCATGCTGGTATCCCTCTCAGCTCGGGGAACTCACCAGTTCCCAGGGAGTCTGAGAGCTTTCCTCAGGGCTCTAGCTGTTCCTAACAATGCTACCTTCTGTGCTACCGCTCCTCCCCACTTTGGTACTCACAACTCCTCCAAGTATCTCTTATGCTTCTTACTTACTGCTCCTAGTGCTCCTAATACTCTCGGGACTACTTTAACCTTTTTCCATTTCTACAGCCTTTCTATTGCCTCGCCAAATCTGTATACTTGCATAGCTTCTCTTTCTCCTTGCTTTCTACATTCCTGTCCTTTGGTACTGCTATGTCTATCAATGTTCCCAATCTTTTCTCTTTGTCTACTACTACTATGTCTAGCCTCCGCGCTTCTATCACCTTGCTTGTCTGTATGTTGAAGTCCCACAGTATCTTAACCTTCTCATTTTCTATGACGCCCGGTGGCTTGTGCTCATACCACTTGTCTCCTGCTTCTAACCCATGCTGCCTGTTCAAACTCCAGTGTACCATTGTTCCCAACTTGTCATGCCTGAACTTATCATTTACTTCTATTCTTTCCTTCACTCTTACTTCTTATCTACCTTAACTCCTTAGTGACCTCCAGTACTGAACCCTTAGGTTGCTCTTCTACATATTCCTTTAGCCCTAGTGCTTCTGCTTCTACAGTTTCCTCTACACTTATCAGTCCTTTCCCTTGCTTATACCTTGCCATGTACAATCTATCTACATCTCCATTTAAGTTGAATGCTCTCTCTGCTGCTAATATCTTCCTTGTCTCCCTGTCTAATTCCCTCAGTTCATTCTTGTTCCACCTAACTATTCCTGCCGAATATCTCAACACTGGTATCGCCCATGTATTAATTGCTTTTATACTATTCTGCCCATTCAATGCTGACTTCTGTAGTAACTTCCTTACTCTCATCTTGTATACTTTTCTTAAACTCGTCCTCATTTCCTCATGATCTGTTCTACCTTTCTCCATCACACCTAAGTACTTGTACCCCTCTTTAACTTCCTCAATTTTATCCCTACTGCTCGTCCTCAAACCATCCCCAGCTATGCACTTGCCTCTGGTCATTGTCACTGTCACACACTTTCCTAAACCAAATTCCACCCCAGAATCTCTGCTTGCCTTCTCCAATGTCTCCACTTGCTTCAGCAACATCTTCCTTGAACTAGCATACATCTTCAGGTCGTCCATGTACCAGAGGTGACTCACTGCTCTACCATTCTTCTCCATCTTATACCCTATGCCTGTCTCCTTTAACTTTTCTGTGATAGGCATTAAGCTAACTACAAACAGTAGTGGTGCTAAGCTGTCTCCCTGGAATATACCCCGTCTAAACCTCAACCTATACCCGTCTATCTCATGCTGGCTTTCTGTCTCCCTTATCTTCGTGTGGCCTTTTCTTCATCATGTCCATCCCTACATTCTTCAGTACTTTCCATGCGCCTGCATACACTAAGCTATTTACTTCTGTGACACTCCTAGCATCTATCCTCTCCAACACATTATTGACCTTTGTTGTCTCTACTGCTAGCTTGCTTTTCTTAACTCTTCTTGAAACTGGAAACCTATTTCTTCCTTCATCTTTTCCTTGAATACTGCTTCAGTTTCTGCGTCCACTGGTTCTGCTGCTTCGCCACTTCTCTCCCAACGTCTATCACTTCATCTTCCCTTTGCTTAGCCTGTTCAACTCCCCTTTTCCCTTTACTCTCATCCAACTGTAACTTTCGCAGTTGTCCTGCAAGCCTCTGCTCTTTAACTTCTAATCCCGTTCCTCTTTCCTCCATTCTTCCAACCTTTTCTTCCTGTAATCCCTCTCATCTGGCCTGCTTCTTCTGTAACACTCCAATGCTATCCTGTTCTGCTCATCTGTCCACTTGTGCCGTTGTGCATTGGTCTGTGTGGATCCTATACTGCCACTTCTTGGGTCCATACTTCCGATTGTGGAGTCCGCCTGTTGACCGGAGATTCTTCGCACCCTCTGACCATTGAAGGCCTGCCGGGGACTGAGGGCCGTTGCTCTTTGATGACTTGTCATCAGTGATTAGGATTGTGTGTGATTTTGGACTCACATTTTCTTAGGAAGTTGCCAACCAAGGCTTTAGAGTGCTTTATACCCTGTGAGCTAAGTCATCCAGTGTTGTAACCACGATTACAGTTGCTTAACCTCAGCTTACCGATTCTGCGTCTTTACCAACTGGACTCCCTGCCAGAGGCGTGCATTAAGGGTAAGCAAGGTAAGCGCCGCTTGCCCATTGAAATTTATTTGAACAAATCAAGAAAATATATTTATGCTTACACAACATATTTATAACTTTCCAATTCTTTTAAATTTCCTTTTTTTCTTAACACTAGCACTCCGAAAATTTAATACACCCTTTAATTCCTAATTCGGTCATAAATGACCGGTATTTGTGTAGCATTTATTACAGTGAGATTTATACAGGCATTCAGGTTCATATTTAATAAACACTGCTACTGCTATCTGATGCAATATCCCACATAATTTGATTAAGAGCCCGCTTTACTGCTTCTCTTGCCATTAAATTTTAACTAAAACGATCAAAACTGTTAAATACATGCTCAATATAAAATATATTACTGCATAAATATAACTGCACAAACGCATGCATGGAATGTTTAGTCTGGGTCACAAATGACCAGTTNTGATTTTTAATATCTAAGTCTGTCTGTTTTCCGAAAATGTCATCAATTCGTACTTTACAGCAGAATTAGTGAATATAGGTGTAAACTTGTAAAAAAATTTACATGTAGGGAAGTAGTTGTTTAACAATTGCATCAAAAACGGTCACAAATGACCGGTTCGGAGTTCTAGTGTTAAATTCTAAACATTAAACTAATTACTGTTCATTTTCGTCACATTAATAATGTAAAATACTGTATTTTGGGTAGGTTTTTTCTTGTTGAACAATTGAACTATATGAGTTGTGTAATAATTGATTTAATATTATGAACAGCAATAATAATCAATATCCTATTACTTAAATTTGCGTCGTAATAATTGCTCGACTGTGCCTTAATTGTGATAATTGGTATTGATAAAAATCAATGTTTCGCAATTACAACTGAAAGCAGTCCGCGCAACTGTTTGCCGCTTCCTTTATCACACTTTGTTAACGTAATTGACAAAATCTCCAACCAATCAAAATTCGAAAATACTCCGAGAGGACCGCGGAAATCTT
>CABFPE010000395.1:129996-140815 GCA_900660155.1 Hofstenia miamia | reverse complement strand
TATATATATATATATATATATATATATAATACGTATCTCTGATCTTTTATCACAAATACATTAGAACTGAGTACGTTTGTCTGCCAAATCAAAAATCAAAATGGAAACCAATTTAGGAGATCAGTAATAGTAAGAAATCGTTTTATTAAAAAAACAAATTTGAAAATCCAATAAAAAGCTGCAAGAATTGTTTAAAAATGCAGCCTACAATAGTTTTTTTAAGAGAACTGAAATCACTGTTTTTAAAATTTTGAAATGTTCATTATAATCGTGAGCATCATCCTTTTTTGTTTTACTGTCATTTCTTGTAGTAGATATCCCAAATTTAATATCTGTTACATAATTCTGGAGATGTTTAGAGAAATAAGCAAATTATAAGGTCTAGGAATTTGTAAATTCCTTGGTCAGCAGTACATGTCTATGTATTCAAGAATGCAAGGGTGCGCAATGAATGATTGCCAAAACAACATTTGCGAATATTTCAAATATTTTATTTTTAGGGGAAATTATAATATATTTGCCATATTTTATGTTCATATTAAAATAGATTTGCAGATGCACATTTTACAGCTTACTACAAGAACTTACTCCCAATAACTCTGAATAGACAAATATTCCACCAAACAAAGAAATGTGATCTATTAAAGCTGTCAATGAAATTGTAATGAATGACTAGGAATAAAATTTCATTCAGAAATAATTTCTTTCAAATTTGCAATATATAAAAACACATTTAAATACTTAATTTAAAATGTTTTTTGACAAAATATTATTGTAATACACACCAGCATCTGCATGTAAATTACTAAGAGACTTTACTCACTACTAAGAGTCTCAACATGATTGTTTAAATGAAAATCATAAATATATTTTACATTTTTTCACTCATATCATGAAAACAACATTAAATTGAACGCATTCTAAATCATAACGTATTACAAAACAGCATAGTTTACACAAAAACGCGGATTCTTGAATATAGAATTCTTCATTAGCCAATAATATTTCGCTAAGGGCCCCACGAAAAGCAATTATTTACACGGCGATTGACTTCTTCAAACGTCGTGTAGTACGAACAAATATTTAACAATATTATAGTTTTAAAAGCCTAGCATCGACTGGCCCTTGCTCTTTGTTGATTGGCTATTTAAGCGAATGCGTAGCAAATCTAGGTAACATTTTATTAAATGAAGCTCCGTCGTTTCTGGATAGATATTGAGTTTGAGACGGCCGTTGCAGATTTTAAATTAATTGACAACTTTCTACAGTATATCAAACGTAATGTTTAAGTTCAATCACTTTAAGTTAGTGAAATTTTTCTTATTTCTTCATATATTTAGAGTTTTAGATATATTTTATAAGAATCTTAGTGGGGCCGGCCCCATGGGCCACTAAAGACACGACGCCACTGGTCCGGATATTCAGTTTTTCTGCAGTCTACGAGGTATAAAACCACTGAAATTCGCTCTGAATGGAAGCCTATTTTCAATCATAATCGTCCAATGAAAATATTTGAATTCAAGTCAAAATATGAATGACAATTTTATATAGATTTTCTTTAGATATAGTTAAATTTTGTCTGATGCTTTAATGTCTTAAGTTAAGAGGGAGGATTTTTAACTGTAGTAAACAAAGCCGATTAAAAAATACTTCGGAGAGTATAATACCATACCTTAAAAATTCAGCAATAGCCTTCTGGTTTGTTAGTCTCAACGTTTAATCACATATTAAAGAACATTGCTGCAAATTTTCACCTGGACAACTTTTCACATTGAGAAATTGCATTTTAAAAAAGAATACCTGAGAAAAAACGTCTGTACTCACGAACTATATGCTTGCTGAACCTTTTGTATATTTAGCTGAAATATTTCTAGCATTGCAATATCGTTTTCATCTATTCAATTTACAACATAAATAAAAGTGCACTTATTGTTTATTTATCACATCATAACTATTTTTTAGGAAGTTATTGATAAAAATTAGTTTGTTGTTTTGGAAATAAAAATCTTCATTCTTTTATAAAAGAATAAATCTTGACCAAAATCTCACAAACAATATCAGAAAATTGTTGTGCGACAAAGAGTACCCGAAGCATGCAAGAATGTTTAATGGATTTATTAAAAAGGAATCCATTTGTTTGAATGGTGGTTTATATACTCCTCCATAGTTAGATTTTAATGCAAATTTTGTGCTTGGAAGGCCTGTAAAAAACAAGGGAAGAATCATCGAATAGAAATCAAAGGAAGGTTGTGTAGTTGAAAGCTAGTAACAGCACAGAAGCTCTTGCCTCTGCCACCGGAAGTAGAGCTATGAGAAATCCTGAAAAAGATTTAGGATTAGTGCTGAATAACTCCTTAATTGATATTGACTTGTATCGTACACCCTCATAGCGCCTTTTTAAACTTCGCTAAGCTCAAAATAGTACACTGTATTTTTTGTAGCAATCAACATCAGACAGCAAATAATGATAGAAATAAATTATGCATTCATCATGCTTCTATTAGTTGCGGTTCTGCAGTCGTTGTCCTATAAGGTGATGACAATTTTATTGAAAAATTGGTATCGTAATCGAAATCGTTTTTCACAGCGAATAATAATCGTAATCACACGTGATTAATCGTTAATCTCACAAAATCCCTGTTCAGACACTGGTTTACATTTAACTAGAAATCAATCTGAGTTTTGGATATTTTCCTACATAAATTTATAGGCTTACTAATAAATACTTAAATCAAAATTCAATTTCTAAGAAAGATTTTAATGGATACTCAGATTAGATTTACACAACAACTTGCATCGCTTAATTACTTTATATTAAATGCAAAATGAGCTTTTTAATACTATGCACATTTAACACACAATTGCTGAACAATAAATCTATTTCAAATATTACATATGAACTCCATTTAGTAAAAAAATTATTTAACAATATGATATAATACATTGTTTAAACAATTATTATATTATAAATCATAATTTATTACCTCTCTCCTACTGGGATGCACAAATATGGATAGACATTATGAACATGGATACAGCAGGATTGTCCGGATCTAGTTGGTCCAAATATTCGCAATATTGGTACTAATTCCCCGGAGAGAGTAGATGTTGTATCCAAATAGGGAACAGACGGTGCTAAGTACCAATCGATTAACACAATCAATTGCGAATGCATTCCAAAATAAAAACTAAAAATTAACAGCTGTTTTCGGCTTGCAGTGCTAACATTGCAACTAAAATGAAGAATGAAAACTATTAAACTTCAGACGTAGCAAGCAAATACAGCATTTTTCCTTCAAATCCATATCAATTGTAAGTTAATCTATGTGAAATTCAATTTAATCATTTCAAATTCATCCAAATCAAATTCAAAGTAATCTAAGTCAAATAGAAATTAATGTTAGATAAATTCAAATTAATCCAATATAGAAAATCACTCTAGGGCTATTTCATATAACATCTAACGTGCTTTACACAAATGTTATAAAAAATATTATTGTTTTTTACTGCAGGGAGTATATTAATTAATTTGTTCAATTTTGTATTAATGCCACTATCATAGCATAATACGGTTAGTATCATCATTCGTAACAAGGTCCTGTTATTATATGCATATAGAACTGTCATAATGAGGTTAAGTTGGCTCATTGCTTCCTGTATTAATGAAATTTTGTCCCTAGTCTTCATATTACATCACAGCTATTTGTGGCAGTCGTCCGATTTTGAATGCTCAGGTTCCATTACCAAACTTATTTAGTTCAGTTTTAACATGCGCCCTTCTGTGAGCAAATAAAAAATTATATAAATTTCAGATGCTGCTACATTTTTTTCAGTATTGTAAATTTCATTAATACAGGAAGCAATCAACCAACTTAACCTTATAATAACAGTTCCATGTACATTTAATAACAGTTACTGGCTACGAATCATGGTACTAACAATACTATGTTATGATGATAGGACTAAACTTTCTGCAATAAACACAATATTTTTCAATAAAACTTGTGCAAGACACGTTACATATGTTATATGAAATGTCTCTCGTGTGATTTTCTACATTGGATTAACTTGTATTTGACTTAGACTAAAATGAATTTAGGATAGATTAGTTTGAAATTGTCATTGATTAAATTATTTGGGGTTTCATTAATTTGAAGGTAAAAAGGTATAGTTCACAAATATTCGCTACCAAATACATTTGCGTTAACAAGAGAAGTAAACAAAAACCGATTTAATAAATAAACAATTTCGTAGCAAACGACAGCAGTTTAAAAAAAGAGGCATAACTATGAAATACATATTACAGTTATAAAAAATATCAAAATAGGAGATTTACGAACTCATCAAATTTAAATAATGTATTATTGAGACTGTTATTTCTCTACACTCCATTTTGGAACTGTCGACTTGTTCAATCCAAATTGCTACAGGCATATTATCAATGATAAGTATCTGATGGTGAAACTAAGATCAAGTACAGGACAAAATTGAACTTATGATCTCTTATATTGAATTCCATTAACGATGTCCAACCTAAATCTTCAAAATAGACAATATCGAATAATAAGGAGTCTGATCCTCATAGACTGTGTTGAAATATTGAATCTCCACCAACCACTCGATTAAATCATGAATTGAAAATATAAAGGAATTCTTCGTACAGAACGGTCAGTTGTTTACTCGCTCTTGATTAAACATGTATGCAACGCTGCAACATAGTATGCACTACATGTAGCAATGTTATTAAAACATCAGATGATACATTTAGCTGTTTCTGCTGCTCATCCCAAAAGCACTGGAACTCGGATTGTACCGGTTTTAACAATGCAGCGCTGAATGCACTTATTGAAGTGAAGAACAATACC
This sequence comes from Hofstenia miamia, assembly GCA_900660155.1. Taxonomy (NCBI): domain Eukaryota; kingdom Metazoa; phylum Xenacoelomorpha; order Acoela; family Hofsteniidae; genus Hofstenia; species Hofstenia miamia. The sequence goes on along the minus strand of CABFPE010000395.1, from coordinate 135,950 downwards.
GTTCTATTCTGTAACCGCTGTGCCGAAAGTGGCAAAAAAGACATCATTTTATGCGAGATAATTAAACATGAAACCATTGAAAAAGTGAAGAACACTATCGACGATGCGAAGCTGGCCTCGAATAACTTGGAAGGAAAGCTCACCGAATTGCTTACCAAACAATCGGAAGAAATTGAAAAGCGAATAAATACTAAAACTACGAAAATTAGGAAGACGTTGGAGAAGCCACCCCGGTCTATTGATACTACCAAATCGTTGAGAATTCGTGGTATATCTGAGCTCGAGGAAAGAACGGAAACTCAAAGCCTTAAAATTTGACCGCGACATTGTAGAATACATTCACAGGCTGAGCAAATTTGTGCCTAACTCGAATCGCCCTAGGTCACTTCTTCTGACATTAAAATCAGCATGGGACACAAGAAGGATTTTAAACCCTGCTTACAAATTGAAAGACTATTCAACTCCAGTATTTTTGAGTCGTGCCCTATCACAACAAGATCTTCAAATTCAAAACATGATACTGAGGATACGACAAAAAATGATCAGAGAAGGAGCTCTACGTGGAGACCTCAAAATATGAAATCTCGAGCTATTCCACAAGGGCACGAAAATCGATATCCCACTGTCTACCGAACCGAATGACTATGCCAAATGATTGCGCTAGGAACGGAAAAGTTTTCATATCCTTTCTTATTTTCTCATAACCTTAATAGGTTGCATGGAAAATTTTACACTCTTGAGTCGTTCAGCACAATTCGTCATCGCCCTGCAAGAAACGCGGTTAACTGAACGTACTCCAAAGCCAAGCCTTGAAATTGATGGTTTTTTCATTAACCATCTTGATAGAAGATACAACTACGGCGGTGGCCTTATTACTTATATAAACAAAAGATGGGCTATACACGAACCTATTTGCGTACTTGAATTACATGATCCTAGCAATGGTCTTGAAATATTAGTTATCGGTTGTCGACCTATTTTTCTGCCTCGTGTTATTAACATTGTTTTTATTATAAACACCTATATTCGTCCTCAAAGCAAGAAATCAACCTGCAGAAAATATACTTCTAAGTCATCTATCTAAAATTAAGCACAAATACTCGCTCTCACATATTATTCTTGTGGGTGATATAAATGCTAAAGGACTTAGTGAGCTTCATTCGTTTGGTCTAACTAATCTCCTAGATTTCCCTACATTTTTCCAACGAAATCTATTCTGGATTGTGGATATACACACTGTCCCGATGTTTACCAGGCAACCGTCTATCGTCGGAAGCAATGAATCTCTACAACAATACCATGCCTCTCTCCTTATTCCTAGCGATATTACCTGTAAAGCAGACAAACCTAGACGCAGAAGAATGACAGTCAGAGACGCATCTGCCGCTCATATCGAAAGCCTACAATGCTCTCTTGATGCTACTGACTGGTCAATTTTCGAGACAGACGACCTTGATGAATATTGTCATGTTATTGCTTCATATCTCAAATTTAACCTAGATCTTTTCAGCCTATTTGTAGTGTCACGTTCTGATACACCTTCAAACTGCCATGATGATTTTTCCAAAAAATTCACTTTTCACTGCCTCAAATCTCCAGTGTTATTTGTACACTCAATCGTTGTTTTCTAATAATGCTGTTCTCCAATTACTAGATTCTCTAATTTTCTACACTGGCGACTACAACATAACTCATGTGGAGTGGCACATCCATTTTCTAAAGACCCTTATGAAAAATAATATATTGAATTTATATTCACTATCAGCCTCACCCAATTTGCTTAATTCCCTGTCCACTTATCAGATAGGATGCCGGATCGATCTATTTCTCTCATATATCTCAGACATTGTCATGAACTTTTTGAATTCAGAGCTTTCCTATTCGGATCGCCCTTCTTAATATACTACTTCATAGTCTACCCTCTTCCTGTTACTTAGTGTTCAGTCTCAGGAGTATTAAACTTACAATACAATACAATACACAAAGTTTATTACATTAGAAAATACATCCAATGTACTATTATGTTTTACAAAACAAATAAATGGCTATTTTTGATGAGATATCTGTTGATAAAGAGCCTTCTGAATTTGTCCTTTGTGAAAGTTCCACAAGGGTTTCTTTCCCTAAGATTTGAAGTGGCATAGGTGCTTCTTTGTGAAATCAGGTCTCTGAGAATGTGTTTGGAGTCTCTAGTTATATTATGATAGATCTTTCGATCATTCCTATCAATTACACATTGAATTGGTTCATAGTCGTCGATGATACTGAGACGAACAGCCCTTTTCTGATACATTCGATATGCCCCATTTAGCACATTTGCCAATGTGCGTTTCAAACGAAAGGGAAACCAAAAAGGTGATTCGTAGGATATTGATCTCCTCGCCAACTGGAATTTCATATACAGCAGAGAGCTGCATCTGTATACCTGTAAGAGTTTTACACCAGTTTATGATATCGCTGATCATATTTGACGTATCATCAAGTCCTATTTTGACACCAAATTAATATCATCCGCAAACCTTGTGATCAACTGATTTCACAACTACGTTGCTTTGAGGTCAGCATTTGCGACATTAAACAAAATAGGTCCTAATACGGTGCTCTGTTGGACTCCGCCGTTGGTGCTTCGGGTGGAAGATATATTGCCTTTTAGATCAACATATTGAACACAGTCACAAATGAGGGAGAAAACCAGGTTCACAATATAATGATTCAGCTGAGTTGTAATTTCTCTGAGTTTCTTCACTATTAGAGCATGCGGAACACAATCAAATTCTTTACTCAAGTTCAGGGAAAACAAGTGTGCTAAATCATAACCATGCTTGTCGAGTAGTAGTAGTATCTTGAGAACAGCAAATTCTGGATTATATGATTTCCGGAAACCAAATTGATCTCTTTCCAGCCACCAATTATAGTGGTCGGAAATAAAGCAGTCTAATAAAAGTCTTTCAAAGCGGCTAGCAATGACAGGTGTAACAGATATAGGCCTGAGTTGGTCAAGCAACTTTTGGTAGAACTGTGAATTTAGATATTTTCAGAGTAGCTGGGAAAGCTCGGTAATGGTAGAATGATTAAATATATTGTATAGAGGATTGTGGGCATTTTCCTTATAAACACAGTAGGATAGCCCGTTGTTGCCAGTTGAGGGTTTTCCATTTATCTTCAAGTTAGAAAATACATGACCCAGTGGTATTTGAGGCACAGCTGCATCACTTACATCATCTTGCACTGGTCGTTCATATCTTGTATCTGGTAAGTTGAGATGCCAACAAAAAGTCATTGATTTCTTCAGGAGAGAATGTATTGTTCTTTAAACGGTTATTCTTCTTGCCTGAAAAATAGTTAACCAGACTCCACCAAGTGCCGGTACCGCGTATCCGGCAAATAAAAGAGTAGGCGAAGTTGGAGAAGGGCTCAGCAAAGAGGAAAGCCATCAAAAATTTCTTGAAGCTCGGTGGCGGAGAAAAGAAATCAATCGCTGTTGGAGGGTTGCGAGTCAAGATGTAATTAGCAGCAGTACAAGCACGATTGAAAAACGAGTGAAGGGTGCGATGTTTCTTTGTACGGCGAATGGAGAAGGTGACAACATCATCAGAGCGAGTGCAGCAGGAATTAGAGAACTGAATGAAATCAAAAGGATCAAGATCCAATTTGCGAGTCAGTAGTCGATTGAACAGAAGGAGATCACAGGCATGGAAGTAGAGTGACAGCGGGAGAGTGGAGAATTTCAGCAGAGCGTCTTTATAGTCCAAAGAGGAAATCCATTTGAAAGCGCGTTTCTGGAAACGTTCCATGGAGTGGAACAAAGCACGAGAAGGCCACCAACAAGGAGACGCGTAGAGAAGAATGGCNGGGGGGGGGGGGGGGGATTAGTAATCATAGAGCGACTAGGAAGGTTGCCATGCTAAGAAGAAGAGATCAGGTGACGAATTTTTGGGAATACATAACGAAAAACAAGGTGTTCAAAGATGATTGACAGCCGAGAAAGAATAGCTATAAGACGATAAGAAGTGACTTGAGAGGAGGGAAGCTGATTGGATTTTAGCAGTGGAGAGATCCAAGATGTTTTCCAGCAAGGCGGAAAACGCTTAGAGGAGCAAATATAGGAGAAGAGATGTTTTAAATGGATGGAAAGAGTTGAGGAAGGTGTACCAGTAATCAGCAGAGAAAGAGTAATTAAAAATGGGAAATGAGGAGGAGAGAGTAGCATTAAGAGAAACAAGGTCAATGCTAGATCGAGAATATTGAGGAGCAGCAGGATAAGCAGGGGGTAATAGAATTGACAGACAGGTTGAAGCGAACAAATGAGTGATCAGACTGATTAATTGGAACAGGGATTACAGATATGTCAAATATGTAACCAGGGTGAGAGCACAGAACCAAATCAAGCAGGGAGGAGCTGGAAGTAGGAGAAAATACAAGTTGTTCAAGAGAATAGCAGGCAAAAACTTCTAAAACTGCAGACTCATAAGTGTCAGTAGAGTCAAACCCATTCCAGCAGAGATTAGGAAGATTGAAGTCACCACAGATGAGGAGATGGGGAGGAGTGGGAAATCCAAGTTGACGAGAGAGAGAGAGAGTGATAGACTGATCATGAAGGTATTCAAGCATGGATGAAAAATCAGCAAGGGGAATACGAAAAGGACTGTTTGAAGGAGGGTTGTAAACACAGAGAAGAGAAACAATGTGGTCACTAAGAACAACAGCACAGCCACAACAGAAATCAAAGGAAAAAAACTCAAAGGAAAGGGGACGGATGTCAAGGTTAGGAAGACGTGAGGCAATGAGAACACCTCCATGGCGACCACTGGATCGATCCATACGAGCAAGAACTTTAAGAGTAGTTGAGAAAAACAACACTGTCAGCAACGGCAGGATCAAGCCAGGTTTCAGTGATGAAAATGAAGTCAACAGGAGACTGCAAGAAGAAATTGCAAAAACTGAGATAACAGTTCAAAGATGCAAGACTGTGGGGAGGAGGAAGATCAGAGTGAGATAGTCAGTCACAGCGAGGCGCATTGCGGGAGCGGGGATGAAGGCCAAAAGATTTGTGCTCATCATCAGAGAGGCGGTAATAACGAATCAAGACACCTTCAGATCACACATCAGGATTCATGAGTGCAAGATGAGACTCGTGATCGCAGACAACATGGAAGGATACAAATGGAGACTCAGGACGTGGAGGAATGGAAAGGACATCATCCAATATTAGAGAGGTGGAACGAAGGTGGTTAGCAACATCTGAGGTGGACACAGAGACAGCAAAACGGCCAATATAGATATGAGCTTTGGGGAGGCGACGGAAGTGAAATAATTGGAAAAGCAGGGAGACGGCATGAAGCACTAGAACCAAAAAATGAACGAGGACGATTATGGTTAGTAGATGAAGGGATAGACTGCTTAGGATGATGCGGTAGAACAGAAGGAGCAAGCGCGGGTGTGAAACTTGGAGCAGGATGATTGGGGAGAGATGATACAGAACGTGAGGCAGCAGCACTGTAGGCGAACATTTGAGATTGTTGTGAGGAAACATCAGAGGAAAGCTTTGTGAGGGATTCAGACAAGGATGATATGACACCAGGGCCAACATTGGAGGACGGAGTCGAGGTAGAGAGAGCAGTGACCGCTTGGCGCAACAACGAAATGATGGCGTCTTTCTTTGGACCACCAACAGCCGAGGTAAACTGGGCATCACTCAAATTTTTGAGGTCGGGCAGCGAAATTGTAGGCATAACTGAAATCTAATAAACTGTATAATAAACAGGCATATAGACCGATAACTTGTCATAATTCAGCATATTCGTAGCACGCAGTAACATGCGAAAGCACGCGGTATAATAATAATAATAATAATCAATGACTTTATTTAGCCGCTGAAGGCATACACAACAAGAAATAAAAACAAGTCAAGTTTTACGGCAGCGAGGACAGTCACAGGAGATGAAATAGGAGCA
>CABFPE010000395.1:105810-123212 GCA_900660155.1 Hofstenia miamia | reverse complement strand
GATCAGACATAATTAATTTTCATGAACAGACTCATTGATAGTTACTTTCCACGGTTCATCAGTATTATATTCAGCCCGCGAGTGGAAGCTCTAGAGATGACATCGTCAAAGTGAGGTGTCCATGTCAAAGGAGGGTCTATCGTTAAACCAAGAATACGGAGCAAAGTCACCTGTTGAATATTATCTTGAAGGGTGATATTGGTGGTGTTTCGCTTGAGCGACACAATCATCTGCTGAGATTTGCTTTGATTGAGGGTGAGGCCACTTCTTTAGAAAAACTCACGTACAACATCCAAGTCGCCTTGTACCATCGAGCAGGAATTGCTGATTCTAGTTACAGTAGTAAGATCGTCCGCAAATTTAATGAGAAAGGATACCGTGCAGAGATCTGAAATAAAAAAGATAAAAAGAAGTGGCCCGATTAGGGACCCTTGAGGTATACCATCCGCGCCTACGCCATGAAGCTTAATTGATTCAAGATAGTTGAAAACCGTAAAAACAGACACCGGCGCAAAACCGTGGTGAACTGTGGAATCAAACGGGGGATTGATTGGCTCGGCAGGGTCATTGCCCATGCTTTGTTTAAACTTCGTAGCAATATTGTTCAGAGTAGTGTGCGTGGGCTCGTTGTGGTTCACAATATTGATGATTGAGGATTTGTTAGTCCCGGATGTGAAAGCCTTATAAAGGTTCCAGCAATCGTGGCGATTTTTGGCGCGACGAAAGCATGACTGTTTAGCTACAGTGATAGCGTTTTGAAGCTTGGAGGTATAGTGCTTGACCAAGTGGTGATGGCCCTTTGTGAAAGCCTCAGACTTCTTATTATACATCTCTCTAACTACGTTGTTGAGCCAGGGAAGGTCAGAGTCACAATGGACAACCATTTTAACGGGAATGAGACACATCGCTTCATTAAGAACAGAATAGAAATACTCGACCTTGTCGTCCAAATGCCCAGAACAAGGAAAATTAGCCATGATGTTGGAATCAGAGAGAAAATGGATGAAGGCGTTGATATTACTCCTTCGGAGATCGAAGACAGGTTCTCTTAGAACTTCCATAGGTTCAACGAGAGCAGGTTTCAGCGAAAAACAAAGATGATCTGACAAGCCTATGGAGGGAAGCGTGCACGGGGGTTGATAGCCTGATAAAATGTCTGCTTGAACCAAGATGACATCAAGCTTGGAGTTGTGGTTAGTGGTATTGCCAAGGATAGTGTCAACCACGTTAAAGCTCTGGCGGACATTATCGAGACAGTGCCCGATGAATTTAGAGTTCAGATCACCATTTATTATAAGTTTGTGGTCAGGGTAGTTGATAAGTATGTTATCAAGAGAGTCAATGATAGAATCATTCACATGAGTACACGAAGCGGTGTCTATCGAGGGGGGAACGTAAACTGTACATACAATGATTTCCATTTCAGCAATTTCAGCGACGATCATTTCGTGCGACGAAGAGGAAGAAAGGAGAAGATTACCAGAACCAAGAGATTTGTTTATCCACATAGCAACACCTCCTCCTATCCGAGATGCACGATCAGCTCTGAGTAAGTTATAGTTAGGAATGCTGAGATAGTTTGAATGATCATCTAAACCTAGCCAGGTTTCACTGATGCAGATAATGTCATACTTTCCATCACTGGCAACGACTCGTAGCTCATCAATTTTGTTTCGGACTGATCTCGCGTTAGTATAGAAGATAGATGGCACGCGCACATGATTCAGACCGAATCCTGCTAGTCAATTTGTTTTCACGACTTGGTTCTTCCTGATAATATACTTCCCTTGAGGGTCAATCTTTCTTTGGTTGGCGAGTAGAAGTCTTAGTTTGTGCTGTTCTTCACGTTCATTTTTCGTCAAGTCAGGATTGATGAAAACTCGAGAATATCCAGTTGTATTTTTGAGTTGTTTGCTTGATTTAATTAGTTTCCATTTGAGTACGGTTGAGGACAGCTTTACTAGAAGAAGCTGGTTACCAGAATCATTAACCTGGCCAAGGCGCTTGGTGAAAACAATGTTTTCCTGGCTCAAATTGATTTTGGTTTTCTGTGCAATATCCAGTACAACAGATTTATCATCGCCTGGTTTGGTACCACTAACAATGATGTTCGTTTCCTTCTTCTGTCTCTCTGCTTGTTCAGTTGTGACGGCTTTGACAATATCCGAATACGAGGGTTTACCAGATGTTTCAGAGGAGATGGTTGGTTGATTATCACCGGAGTTTGAAGTAGATAGAAGGTTTTCCATTTCCTCTCTGACGCATTTCATTTGTCTTGCGACACAGAAGCCACAGAGAAACTCGCGGTCTGTGAATCCTCTGGGAATCTTCTTTGGGAGCCATAAACGTATCCAGGCAATGCAGCCTTCGCTCTCAACACCCGGACCAGTACATTGTATGAGATGTTCACTCCCGTCATCATCATTGCGAGTACTGTAACTTCGCTCTTTTGACATATATATATATATATATAATCTAATAAAATGTATAATAAACAGGCAAAATTAACTCTAACTTTGTGTTTGACATTAGTAGTCTATCTAAAGAAAAAGAAATAGTTGATCTTTAGACATTTTGATTCGCATGGGAATGGGAAGAATTTGAAGGCCTTGAAACATTTCCTCGATAATGTGTAAAAATGTTTTGTATCTTTCAAGTGGAACAGCAAATTTCATGCATTTCTTGTTTGAACTTGACTATGCTAATAACTAAAAGAAAAAGTCTAGCTACAAGTAAATTCTTCAATCTTGTTCTTCATTACAAGTTGCCCAATGAAATTCTAGAGGACAATTTGTGATTTTATTACAGGAAAATAATTTGCGTAAGGTTTTCAAATGTGTATAATAAGTATTTCAATACTCATTTAAGGAAGCGTTAACTTCTTTAAAAATCACTAGTTAAATATTGATTCTAAAATCAATACTAAATAAGCCACAATATGTTGTGAATGTGGAATAAAAATTGTACAAAAATTCGTGGAATCGCGCCTAGAACTAGAAATCTAAAGTAAATTTTCATAATTTTTCATGTCATTTCAAAATATTTCAATTGGCATTGAGGTCTATTACAAAATTGCAAATCAAAATCGTTACATATTTTTTCTATTCAATTTTGAGTTTGGTGGGGAAGTTTTTGTGCATATATCGAAAAAGGTCTAATTTTCCATTTATAGAAATAAAAAATCGTGTCCTTAAGCTATGGAAACATAAGGTTAAAGAATATTACTACCCCTAACCTGTATTTGCGCGCCAGTGTGATGTTTCCAAACATATTTCTCTTCAAAAATAGCAACCATGTTATTAACAATTTTGCAGTTTTCTGTTCCGAATTCGGAGAAAAAATTGTTTTTCAGCCCTACTATATGTAGCAATTATCTACTAAATATTTAGTTATATGAAATGTGAATCTGAACTACTTGTTCCATAGTAATACATCTAATTTTGGAACCTAGGAAAGGAATCATTAACTTTTCGGAAAATAAAATTTACTAGTAAAAGTGACACAATGGTTAATGCTTTTCTACTCCGTTTCAGCAAACTCAATGTTAAAATGTTCCAACCTTTTGTCTAGTCTAATAATATTGGTGTTTCTCTAATAAAAATGTTTAAATACATATAGATAATATAATGATTTACAATTATTAATTTCTCTGATTTGAGTGATTTGCCAAATATTGTCTTAGATATTTTCATCTGTAGCAATTGTATATGCCTGATTTTATTATTAGGAAATTAACTGAACAAAATGAGTCCTTTGCACGTGCATATAATCTGCAAAAAGAAAACATGTTTCTTTATCTTTTAGCATGTCAAGTGATTAAAATACGAAAAACTGTCTATATATTACTTAGTTATATCTATTTGATAAACAGATGATTTACTCGTGGGCGAAATTTCATCCAATGTAGTAATTTGCTTTAATTTCAGTCTGGAAATGGCTGGAATTTTAACATTTAAGGTGTCTGGTCACCATACTACTGCCGGGAAATTGCTCTCAGTTCGCCTGGAACTACCTTGAACTTGAAATGCGCGGATACTCCGTTGGAGTTAGCTGTTCTGACTGATGCAAATTGAACAAATTAAACTACCGTTGCTACAAGTTTAATAATTCAGTAAATCGTGACTGCATTTCTGAACTGCGATTTCTAGAACAGCGATTAGTCTTTAAGAATGCATTTACATCTGATGTTTCAAATGCGGAAATTATCGAATATAGACAAGATTTCAATATATAATATATTCAATGAGATTATCAACATAATTGGAAGTATATGTACCTGCTAGTGTTTTTGCTGAATGAATAATGAAGCAAACAAGAAATGCTTCATGGTATTTTGACTTATTGTCGCTTTTCTAGTCTTAAATGAGTTGCGACTCCTATGCATAGCAAAAGACCTGATTTTGCTTATATTGCGTCTGCTGTCTAAGTTTGAAGCGATTGTAGAAGGGCTTTGAGACAGTGGCTGATTGGCTTTAGTGCGGATCGAGCGGTCGTCCCCCCTTACTATTGAAAAAAAGTACATGAGCATTCGTACCATTACCCGCCTAAATAGAATTGCAAAGTTGTTTAAAAACGTGTATAGCTATCACATTTTTTTAATAAATTTTTTCTAATATATGCTCCGTCGTTTTAAATTTTCAATTTATTCGTTTATTCAACATTTTAGTGTTAAATTGCTACAATTTTTTTGATAATATGCTCGCTTTGAGAAAGGCACTATGAATTGGAAAAATTATAGCCAAGACTTATAACGTAGATAATTTTTGCAATTTAAGAATGTCATGTAGAAGGAGATAAATAATCTACACTCATTGCTATAGACAGATCGAGTTGAAGATCTTGAACCTTAGTAAATTGTGTTTTAGATTATTGTCGATGATTTGATGACTGAATTGCCGTCCGTTTGATTTGGAAAATCAGTTTATTTATTTATGTTTGCAATGGACTCATCACGTACTTTTTGCTAAATTGCACTTAGCATTTCTTTATACATTTATGGGATCATGAATATGTAACGTGCAAGTCTGTGATTGGAAGGGAGAAAATTCGGAATCCCTATTGCATGCTATAGATAGTGCTGCTAGTTACTTGAAGAAACCAGTTGGCCAAGTAAACGCAAATGGTATCTGCAAAAGACTTTCAATATACTCTTTTATTATGCGTTCATCAAAAAGGACAGCAAATAATTTTTGTTGGACTGAGAATTATAGTGCTTTTCCAACTTTTCATATTCAGTGAGTTTTGATATTTCCAGATTCGAGGTGGTTGATAAGCTGTCTTATTTGGTGGTCATTGCCTACAGGGACTCGATTGAGCAAAGCATACTTGTCATTTCAAGAACAGATAATTCGTACAATTTCATTATTTGCACATGTGATGCACTGTATAAATGTCGCTTTCTCTCATTAGGACTACGTTCAGTAAATTTATATGTCGAGCTGTTGAAAAAGAGGCCTTATGAAAATGAGTTCGACATAAGATTGTCTTTTTCAACTTTTGTCGCAGTTTCAGCTAATTCAGATGATTGAAGAGAAACAGTTCTTGTCACACTGAGGATATTACCAGTACTCTAGTTTAGCGTTCCTTGCTTGAACTTTGAGATTGCATCTGAACAAAATTGACTTCATTTTTACGAGAGAATAGTGAAACAAAGAATAAATAGCTTTCATTAACTTTATTTGTAAATAATGCAATTATGAATACATGGGCATTTCGGCAATTCATACTACTAAGTTGTCAATTGCCTACGAATTTTAACAGTAAAAAAGGCTTGACTAATGTTCTCCAAAAGAGCTTTTATGTTACTTCATCACTGATGGTTTGAAAGTGATTGACTTCTACAGCATTAGCATTAGATTATTTTGCTAGTGAGCTCTATTTTGCACTAGGCGCATGATATGTTAGTAGGATTCATTTTTTATCATACGTATAATTTTCACTCCACATTTCTGCTGTTCTTCCAAATTGGTGGCAATGCAAAGCGCAGCTTCAGTACACTTCGCACAATGAAATATGGTTGAGAAACAATATGACAAAATGTAGATTAAGTGACTTAGCACTTCATAGCAGTCTTCAGGAAGTGAAGATTGAAGTAGAGAAGTTCATCACTGCCTTTCCATAAAAATGTCCTTCCCCTCGTTTGGTATTTTTTGCTATGATATGGAATACGCCCAGTTGTAGACACTAAAAAATGTATGTGTCCATCTGCAATTCAAGCTTTTGTTTACAAATTTTTAACCATATACCTCTCGAGTTGAGACGTCTAACAAATGAGATATTGACAATTGTTTTCTGCATATTTTACAATAAATTATGATAACATTTATAAAATGTCATATGTTTATGAAGAACATTCATTCATGTTTTTTTTCTAAATTCCACACCTGAAGTTTATCCCAGATTCGCCCTTGCTTTGTGGAAGGTCCATTAACATCCAAAAGGTTTGACGATGGAGTAAGTGACCTACTGTAATAAAATATATTTATCGATTTAAGAATATGAGCAACAGTGGCGCGTTTAGGATTTTTAAAACGGGGGCTGACACCCATTTTTACAGGAAAAAACGCAAAAATAAGTTTTTTTAACAAAAATAACAGTACACAAAATGCAATCGTCTGTTTTTAGCAGCAAATCGATTGATAACATTTTGAATTAACGTGAACTATTTTCAATTTTGAGGAAAATAGGTACATTTTTCTTAAGTGTTCGCAGTTAGCCCCAAGGAGGGTGGAAAGGCGCCCCCCTAAACGCGCCACTGATGAGCAATGCATCGAATTTGATATATTTATCTTTGGAAGAACCGCATACACCACTACAAGAAATCGTTTACCGGTTTTAGAGAAAAATCAACCAAAAATTCTGCCACATATAATATAAGCCTGCTAGAATTTGAAACTATGAAATCTGGACAACCATGCGGGCAAAACGAGCCAAATTTAGGGCCTCCAAGGGAATGTCTCCCGAAAATTCTTTGAAGTTTTAATGGCAAATGTTGCCGAACTGGATCTTTTGTAAAAGGTCATACTGGGTTCACATTCAAATTTAGTAGGTTCCTGAGTCGGATTAGGTCTATGTTTATTTTTCAAACAACAACAACTAATCTAATAAGTTGTTCATAATTCAAGACTAGGTTTGAAGATTGCTTTCTTGTTATATATGTTGTGAAAATACTTTTTAAGAATTTTTATGAAATCAGGTTTCGTACTAGAATTTGATGAAATATATAACACAAAATCAATTTTACAAAGTTCTATGACAAATGATATATATATATTCAAAATGTTTACTAACATTTCTACAAATTCATGCTATGGAATTTCATGAAATTAATGATACTGCTATGGCAACGTACTAATACTGCTCACTTAAGTAGATTAGCATAGCAAAATAATGTAGTCTATTGAAATAGAAATGGTAGGCGTACAACGCGGAATGTATTATAATTTTCAGAGTATCAAAATTGTTAATCCTCCTCAAACTAGAAACTGATTTTTCACCTTAGGTGAATGTTACATAGTAATGAAAAATTTCGATTGAATATAGTGCACTATTCTGGCGATAAAGTACAAATACCGCTTTGTACTATTAGAAAAATACAAAGCGGTTTCAAAAATTGGAATTAATTCGGCATTGTTTTGGAATGAAAATGTTATTTTAATAAAATTATAATTTATATAAGGAAATTTCTGATTGTTTTCCAAAACATTTAAATTGTTTTTCATATTTTAGGATAATGAACGATGTAGATCTTAACAGTATGTCATTCTTCGTGTTGAAGTGTTAAACTAAATTTAGATTTGGACGCCTCAAATACTTCACTACCAAATCTTGATGAATTCATTGATAGTGAGGCTAAAGATAAAAGTGGTTTGTCCTTATTTTTGCTTTTCAAATTATGTATGTACATTTATATATATATATATTGGCTCTTTGTAAAATAGTAAATCAGTCTTAGCATTACAAAGCGCCAAAAATCGAAATTTACTATGTTTAAAACGCCAAATTCTGTTCTGATGGGATTCAAACTATTTTTTTGACGCATGCCAATATAGATACTCTTAACAAACATATTTTGCAAAGAATTTAAGTTTTTTTATTTATTCTTAAAAAATTACAAAAATTGATTTTTTTGGTAAAATATTGGCGTTTCCATACATAAGTCCACTATTTGAAAATAGTGCAAATATGCACCCTTCTTCTGGTCGTCCACTCTTTGTGTTAATCCCAATTTACATAGTGCCTCTAGTTATGTTAAAAAAATACAGTAACATAAGTTATCATTATAGATTAATAACGGCGTACGTTTATATGGACAAAAAGTATATATTATCAGCTCATTTCATTTGAAATTTCTTATTTTAATGATATACTATTATTGCGCGTTGCTACTATTATTGCACGCTTTTAGAATGAAGACCCATTAAAAATGCAATGTTTTTTAGAAAATATTTATATGAGTCATTGATTGAAAAGGCAGTGATCTATATACATTATTACTTAATTTTACATTTATAGATGTAATTTTAGTCTTAAAACAACTAAAACAATTTCAAAACCGATATCTTCAATATTAAATTAGATATAGAAAGGGCTTCTTCACTGTGTTTCAGTTTTATCATTTCAAAGAATTAATTAGTAATAAATACAGCAGTCCATAAAAGATAGTACCATACATTATAATTACGGTGATATTTTTTGTCAATGAAATGAATAAAGATAGTCTGAAAGTGATGTCTTCAATATTTATTGAGATATAGAGCATTTCTTACTAAATCGTCACTTCTCAGTTATTGATAAAAAGGCAGTAGTCCCTGTAAAATTTTATTAAATATTACCATTTTAGGGATATTTTCAGGTTTCTAAATTAATAAAACCAATTCGAAAGTAAAAGCGTTAAGAATCATGAGAAATTATCGCATTTCTGAAATAATGTTGCAGCATTTCGGGGGGATGTGACATTTTTGTGTCAAAGTTTTCAATTTCAAAAAATTTGCGACTAGCGTATATTAGACATGTAATTTAAGCATGTGTACTAAAAAATATTCAAAAAAATTTTTTAGTGTTTATATTACACAAAAATTACAAAGCGCCAATATATATATATATATATATATATATCAAGGCGATACAAAACACAAGCATGACAGCCGAACAATTTCAAAAATTTAATAGGGTGGGATATTTCCGAGAACACGCTTCTCATCTATGCAAAAACTAACAGTATTTTCCTGAAATTTTGTCGGAATAACTAGTTTGCAATAATTTATAAGTTTATATAATCCAAAAAAAATTTAAGCAAATAGTCTAACAACAATGTTATAGTGGTTTAAACTTCCAATATAAATGTAAGCTTTAAAACAACAAAGTATGATATATTAAAATTTTTCTAATTTTTTTACATTTTCTGAAGAAAAAACGGATGAAAGTTTACCAAAATTATGTAGTAATATATTCGAATATTTAATCAAAATTGTTTTTTCCGTTGTGAGCTCAGAAAAATGTATTTGGTGAATTGTTTCGAAACTGTGAAGCATTCTCTTTCTACAAAATTTTGATGTATGCATAAAATTGGTAAAAAATGAATATCCAAACGAAACAAATATGTAAAAATCTCCAGGTGGATAACAAAGGCCACCTCTATCAAGGACCCTAACGAATTCTTGGCTATAGTGAGCGTTTATGATCGAGCTTTGCAATTCAGCGTTGCTTTTACACAAAAAACCACTAACATAAACTAGAGCTTGACCAACATTAAGTGAAAGTTTAGAGATAACAAATTCATCTAAATTGTAAATAAATTTCATTTCTTCTTTTGATAAGGGTATTGTGCAGACATTGCATTCATATTAATCCGAGGAGTTTCAAAAACGTTTTGTACTGACAAATAGTAATTTGACCCAGCTGATTGACGGTATTGCCCAAAGCACTCTTCAATGCAATCAGATATGAATTGACCAAACAAAACATATGAGTGTCTATACGGTAAATCTGTAGTCAGCAAATGACGAGGTAGTTCACACATTCCTCTTGTAGTTCTAGATAATGCTGAGGACGTATCTTTTGTGAGTGCTTTGAATCTATAGCAGTTAAACGTTGGGCTCATGAAATCGAAAATTTTACAAATTTTTGCAAAACAGTAAAGTTGATATATACAACTGAATAAATTGGCGTTTGAGTGCTATCTCGATATGTAATTGAAAAGACGCGCGATTTAACGTTCAAAATGTTAAACCAAGTGCGAATTATCTTAATGAATAAAGCAGTTTCTTTACCATAGTTCGAAGAAATCAATGCAGTAAGGGTTTCAAATGAGAAAACCTGGAGTGCTAAATTAAATTTTGTCGTTCGATATACTTCGGTGATATGCTGGAAGGTGTCAGGTGTGATTTCTTAATTAAATTGCCAATTTCTTCACGGTGAAGTTTTTCGAGGTCTTACACGTTGCAGTAAACAGGTGGGAAGTATTTCAGCATCAACAAATATATTTAAATATTCTAATGTTCTAGTTCTTCGTTCAGCCAATTATTCTTTATCGATTTAATTAGATGTACATTAGTAAGGAGGAAGAAAGGAGAATCTGAATCGTTAATTGGATGAAGCCCAAGCCAAAGCATATTTTCAGATATTTGAACGTCTTTGTAATAGGCCGGGTTTGTTCTGAAATTATCGCAAATGCAGCCTAAAACAGCCGCTGTATTCTTTGATTTCTATAGTTAGTGAAGTAATAACACCTCTACATTTCGAGGAAATCCATAAACAGGAATTTTGTCCACATTTTTGTTATACCCTGTTTTGCAACAGGCCGCTGAATAACTACGTCCCATTATTCATGAATTACATGTAACAGTGTGAGTACAGACTTATAAAAACGGACTCACAAGTGATCAATTGTATCGAAAATTTGAGTGGGCTTGTGATACAATATAGAATTCTGCAATGCAATATATCCGTTAGATGGCTACAACACAAACGACGTAGCAAATTTCTGCTCGTATAGCTTTTTTCGTCCGCCCTATTAAATTCTTGATTATGTTCGGCTGCCAGGCCTGTGTTTAGTATATATATATATATATAATTTTGCCAAAATATTTCTTTTTGCTGTTATTGTCAATATATTTGTTCATAATAGATGATGTTATTGGAATTGTAAATTTTTTATGAATTTTTGGAAATTTTTGGGAACACACAACGCTTGTCTCAAACTTTCGCAAGACAATCATACAAGCATGATATTTTTACACAGAAAGTCTTGCAATCGAGACTTTGTATAAAAGAATCATTTACGTATACATGTATCTACAAACTTCTAGTCTTTTTTTAAGGAATTTTGTTATTGTCTAATTTCACCAGAAATATAAAATCATAAATGGAAATGATGTATTGCATTACAAGGAATTAAATACACCATAGCCTGAATGCGCACATTTGCAAATCTGTGATTTTGTTTTACAGAATCTGGAAATGTTCGTTTTGCAAAGCTATTTATGACAATATTTTTAGTGCGAATTAGTTATAACTGCACTCTTAACAGGCACCTTCTTAATTTTTCTGTAAGAGCGACCTGTTACAACGGCTAAATATGTTGCTTTTATTATTGTATGCGCCTGTAATTACTATCAACCGGTTTGAGAAAATGAAAATTACCTACATGTTCATGTTCATTGTTTGTGGGACAAATATCTGCAGAGATTCTTAATTATGAATTTATCAAGTTTTTTTATTTATCTTGTTAAATGCACTTTCGTCATTTTAGATGCTAAGAAACGAATAACAGCAGAAGCATTTGGTAGATTGAGAAAAAAAGTGGCTGATCAACGACAAGTTAGGATTCTTTCGTCACGCAACTCAATAGATGAACTTCGTTCACTAACAAAAAAATGGCAACTTGCTACGCAGACAGCAATTTCAGAGCTCTTTCGCTATCGACTCCAGATTTATGGACACTGTTCAATGGCAGATTTCCTTAAGGAACTTTCTGTGGATCCTTTAATGTTGAACTTTGATGTCGAAAATGACGAATTTATTTCAGAATCATAGTTTATTTTGAATTGCTATTTATTTATTTCATTGACAAATAATTTTAATATTTGTAATGAATTTTTAATGGATGTTTTTATTTTATATAAAAAACAAAAGACTTAATGCTTATAGATTGTATTCTATTGATGTACTAGATTGTTGAACATTGATAATCCTAAACGATGTTTTTGCTTTTAGATTCAGTGCTAATTTCTTTCGTTCCGATTTCTCAGTCTTAGTTTTCTGGTATATTTTTTTAATATACATATTTTAATTTAGATTTGTAATACTGCTTCTCTAATATATACTAGATTGGTTTTGTGTATAAAAAACCCCAGGATATATCATTTGTTGCCAGAAAACATTTTTGTCACTGAATGCCTTCTTTCCTATATTATCTATTAAATTTTAAATTCATTTAAGATGAATATTGTATCACTCAGGAAAACAAATTAGTTAATTATATTGCAATCCTGTCATTTGATGAGTGTTATTGGTAAGTAATTTCGAATCAATTAATTTGGCAAACCTATACGGTATTGTGGAAGATCAAAATGATTGTAGTTTTATAATATATTGAATATATTGTTTTTTTACTGTTGCAGATCCAGTTTGCATTTGAACCCTTTTTTCTATATGAGCACATTTATTCAAATAAAAAATATCCATTTTCCACCACTATCTTATCAATTGATTATTTTTTACTAGATTTTCTTATCATGAATTTATTGTAGATAGTTGTGATTTTTAATGCACACTATAGCAATAGTTACTTACAAATATGCTACATTTCTCATAAAGTGCCATTGAGCAACATCGTATATTGATATTGTGGTTGTAATAGCGTGCTTAATGAATATATTGCGAGGCTTTGACACACTTGACAATTGGCACAATGCGTTGTAGAGTAAATTGAACTTAGCGTGCAATGTTTAAATGGAGCAATCTTCGCGCAGACCTGATCATCTGTCCATCTCTAAAATCCCGTTACCACGAAATCGATTAAAAACAGATGACTGTCAATCTCCAGATTCGCTTTCAATACGCTCTAATCCGCCAAGGTAGATTTATTTGTGAAATAGCCAAGACCTTCATGCTTAGTCTTGCATGTTTTATATGAATAGTTGAAAAATCTCGTGAGATTAGTTTTTCCTTAAATGGAGAATGTGCTAACGCGCAACTTTTAAATTTTTGTCTTAGTTATCGACTTACGATCAAATATTGAATTAGGGATTGTCTAAGTTCCAGCTAAAATGTTTAACATATAAAATTTTCAAATTTCTCAATTTTTTGTTTGACCACATTTAATGATGCCTCATTAGCTGCGTGTCCTGGTTTTCATCATTTAATTTGCCCATTTTTTGCATTTTTACTCCTATAATCAACATGTATTTCTAATTTCCATGCCCCTTCTGTAAATTCTTTAATGATCCATATATTTTATTTAACCAAAACAAATAACATTGTTTTCAGGTCTGCTGGTTGAAATGCCACATCAATTTATCTTTTAATATATAGGGGCACATATATAGCAGGAAATCAACGATTTGACTATTCGTAGCATATACATTAAAATTTGGCGCCAAACATTTCTCCGTTTTTGAAAAATTTGTACGACAATTTATTCGTAGTAACGTGAAATGTCCGTATACTCGGTTATTAGGAACATAATACTAATTCAGTACAGGCATTTTTATAAGATCACATTTCTAAAAAACTTCGGCTCAAGCGTTACGTTAAGATTTCAAGAAATTTTTGTGAGCTACAATTTGATAGCGTTTTCAAAAAGTATTTGGGAAGCTATGACATACGGGAGTAATGCACATTTAACCCTATCGAAGACATGAGCAATTAGATTCATCATCCCGGAGGCGGTTTCATACTAATATGTATTTAACTTATTTAGGAGAGAAGTACATTGCCACACCAGTAGTTCTAAAATGCATTTCATGAAATCATATTCTAAAATGTTAAAATAATTACATTTGAAAGCATTATATCATACAGATACCATGTCATGCTACATCATGTTATATGAGGCCTTTTGTTTTTAACACTAGATGAATTTTCAATTACAAAGATACATATATATCCTGAGCATATGCTGCATTTTGTCATAGTTGTCTGTCCAAGCTCCTTGAGAATGATTTACAGCGTTTTCGTAGATTTATAAAAGGTCACAGAAATACAGGATTTTTGCTAGTTGAAATTTGCTAGCATTGCAACACTTATCGAAAGTACAACCACATGTTAATTAGCATATTTAATATGTCAATGTCTCGTTTAATATTGCTAGGGTATTCTACTGTCCGTATGGGCTTTTTTGCAAAAGTACTAGTTAAATTTTATTTGCAGCTTCTAAGCGATTATTTCAACAGTACTTATTCAACATTAAACCCGCATGTATACCTTGAGAAATTTGAAATTGTTTAAAATTCAATGAACAAAAAATTCACAAAATCCATCATTTCGCAGATATTTGAATGGGCTATAAGGCAACATTTCGTAATGTGACAAATTTCCCGTTGCTGTTGAAACATTTGCGTAGTCGCACAAAAACGTAATAATGACCCGCATTATCTAAGGCATACGCGCAATCCATTTATATACATTTTAATATATTTGTGTAAGCGTTGTGAGAATAAGAACTATTCCTCCCCATATTAACGCGTTGAGGTTTCTTTTCATGGCATATGCTAGAGTAGTTCCTGAAACCTGCTGAACTTTCGAATTATGTTGTTAAACATTTCTAGCCATTCCGGGGCTAGTGGAGACAATCGTACCCCTCTCTCTTGTCCCTGGCATTACAGGTACTATGTACAAATAGAAATACATATATTATGTTTTTAGGAGTTCATATTTTCCTTCCAACCATTGTAAGGTTTCTTACTTCTTTTCTCCCAATCAAGGAGAATGTAACTTTTTTTATCATTGACACTTGCTACTTTCTCAATGCTATTTAGCAACCGACTAAAAAAGAATGTTGGTTTCCCATCTTGCTTCAAAATGTCGTGGTTGAAGCATTACTGACATCTGTGTATTAAGTTAAGCAATTGCTGCATGGGATCGTATAATATGGCTGCAATCAAGTCTTGCATTAGTTGTATAGAAGTCTTCTCATGTTCATTTTCCAATAAGATAAGATAAGAAATAAGAGAATCTTTATTCAGATAAATGTTAACAATTAAATAACTGATAATTTATCTGAATAGCGTCGTTAAATTCACAAAAACACATATATACAATTCACATAAATTGCAAAAGAAATCTTCCAAGCTATGGATAAATTACTATAGTACTATTTTAATATCGAGTTATAGTATAGTCATTGTTATAATATTTGTATCCTTGCCATGATTTACCAGAAATATATTTTTGCTTAAGGACGATTTTTAAATGCTTTTTAAAAGATTTCAATTTTTCAATACCTTCCCGTTAAATTTTTTCTTCAGTTAATATACGATAGCAGACTTGTTGATAAAAATTAGAAACGGAATCATAATTTCTAAAGATAGTTTCAGTATTGCTTTTGTCTCCCAAGATTTCAAATTCTCATTTAGTTGCATCTTATCGGGATTGGATGAAATGTGTCCATTTTCAATAATCTGTTTCAATAATTTACTTTTTGTAAGCGTACATGTTAATGGAATTCACCTATAATGCCATCACTAACTTAGCCGTAATGAGTAAATGAACTGAAAATTTAGTTTCAGCTCGTAATGCTTGAACAAAAACATTTTGAGTCTAAAAATAAGGATTTCAAAAGATTGCACAAATTAATTAAATATTCAGTAGAATTATTTAGCGATATATAATTCACGGCTATCGCTAATTTCCTGGATTCTCTACCACATGTGCATTAACACGCAGTGAACTTTCTGAACACTGGCGTCGAGGAGTTGACAAGGAATAAAGTTCATTGTGCATCGGGTGAAGTGTTTATGCGGCCCACAAATGCATCAAGGGATTTTATGTTAGTGTTGAGTCCGGTCAGAATTTTTAGATCATGATCAGGATTACTTGGGTTTCAGGTCAGGTTTGAACCATCATATATCAGTACGAGGTCAAAACAAGATCGGAATCAGGTTTGATAATATCTATGAAGTTTGATCAATTTTGTAGCATTTCAGTTTATTAAATGGAAGGGTCTTGTTAAATCAGTATAGTTTTGATATCAGTATTTTACTTAACTGCTTTTCCTCATTACATATGGAAAATGTGTCATAGGCTGGCGTAGAACATCAAAAATGACAGATGGGGATAAAAATATATAACTATTGCCAATTGCAAATGCTTTGTTGATTTTGACCGTCTTTCAGCTAATTATAGGGTTAATCTGTTTACTTAATGACAAGTTTATCTCCACTTTCCTCTAAATTGTAGTATTATTATAATTGGTATTTAACAATTGGCATCTTAAATATAATCAATATGTTACTATGATTGCATAAATGTGTAAGTCTCACAAATAATTTTTCACTAGAATTATTCTGTTTTCTTACGCTATGTTAATAATTCAAAGATCAAGTCCAACGGGCTGATTATTTCAAAAATACATCTCTACTTTTTTTAACCATTGACACTCGTGGAGAATCGCATGTTTTAGGAAAAAACTCTGCCTTATATAAATTCTGAAGGCCTCCAAAGCAAGAGGCCTCCAGCACTTTTCTTGATTGCTCTAATGTTAGTTAATTTATGTATTTAGAATTACAGTGAGCGCTCCAGAAAGATCATTATCTCCAACACAATCTAACATTCGAAGAACAAGAACTCCATCGCCAACGCATGCACAAACATGTGAGTGACCCACTGATATACTTTGTTTGCTTAATTATAATCGTGAACAATTCTGTTAAGTATTTGTGAATTTTCTAAGTGCTGTGTCACTGATCCTGTGTTGCCAATAACAGCAGCAGTTTGTTGAAATTTATCTATTCAAGGTACACTATTTAATATACAGCCCTTGCTTTTACTACTTGTAACCGCAGAGGATTGCATTTCCAATTTGAGACAAGCCAGTTCTAAGAAAATTTCTTTAAACTGTGATGTCATTTATTTATTATTATTCAGAAACTCCATATATATATATATATATATATATATAGGAACAAAAATACTAGAAATTTTCAAAAAATGTAAAATCTGTTTTTGGTAAGTGATCATAACATAAAACATTACATATTAGCATTTATTTGGATTGTATTATGTGGAATATAATTTCGTAATATATTGATTTTCATTAATAATTTTTAATAGCTGAAATATCGCCTTTGGTATAAACTATATAAAAGAGATGGACAACGTTATTAGAAATTTAATCTCTTAGAAATTTATTAACCTGGTATGGTTACAATCTAAAATACAAATGAATAAATAAATAAATA
>CABFPE010000395.1:71675-92810 GCA_900660155.1 Hofstenia miamia | reverse complement strand
CAAATAGTCAATGGTTTGAACACTGCTAAGTATAGTTTTGATATTTTAAATGGACTGCATAATATTTTAATTTTTACTGATATAGTTACTTGTCAACATTATCAGAGTGGTAGCATCCCGTTATTGGATCAAATACCCTTATTCACAGTATATAGTGTAAATAATCAGCCATTCATCAATTATGAAAAGACTCATATAATTTATAAACCAACTTCAAAGCCATTCATCAATAGAATTACAATTAGCTTCCATACATTGAATGGTGAGTTCATTCATTTCAATGATACTAGCAGTATTTATTTAACTCTTAATATCAAAGACACAGATGAAATTTAAGTATAAACAATTTTTTAAAATGTAAAATAAAATAAGTTATTTGTTATTTTTAAATGTTTTGTATTAATAAACAATTTACGATAGTAATAATCCAAATTGTGAAAAATTCTAGTTTTATATGATTTGAAAATGCTTTAATTAATTTTTAAATTGATTTGGATTTCATTTTTGGTAGATATGAATCTCTACAAATGGATACATTTTTGACATTTGAACAATAGATAACAAATTACGCATTGTCTGTAGAGAGATTGTACACACAGCAGTATAATGGAATTTTACTGTGTTTATAGTTGTTTACATTCTGGCAGTCAAAATTTGGCTATAGATAAACTATGTTGACACTACTAAAGCATACAACTTACATAGAGTGGAATAATGGGATTTCACATTTATGAAACAAAGACAACTACTCTGAAACATTTCAAACTTTTTGGTAAGCTATTTTTATAATTAAATCTCAGATATTGTTTTTGATTCTTAATGCTTTTGTGCAATATTATCTCTAGTTAGTTTTACAGATATTTCTTTTAAAAACATAATTTTATTTTAATAAATTGCTGTGAATTTACTGTTGATATTAAATTTATTATAGACTTTATCATAAATAGAAACGTCATTTGTTTGTTAATAAACATTTTTAATTGATTTTGTTTAAACTTTTAATATTCATGTGTTTTTGATTGTGAATGTCATCTTGTTTTAAAAAACAACTTGTTTATTAACCATTAATTTAGATATGACCATGTGAAATTCATAATGCATTTGCTTCCTATAGAATTCCCTCAACAACAACAATGATGATAAACTAACACAATAGACAAATTTAATAGTATGATATATATGATCATTATAAGCAAAGTGTAGAATAAATTACATTTTTGTCTTGTCTTAAACATGTATGTGGGTTTTACCACATACGTTTATTAAATATTAGAAATTGCGAGTTTTTGCATAAACTAGTTCTGAAAAATTATTTTGCATTATTACTTGATTCAAACATTTGTTATTAAATTTTACTGAATAAAACAAGTATGTAAAGTAAACATGTAAACTAAATTATTGTGATATTTCCAATGTCATGTATATTAATAAAAAAACTAGTATGTAAAATATGTATGTAAACTAAATTAATGTGGTATTTTCCAATATCATGTATGTTAATAAAAAAACAAGTATGTAAAATGAAACATGTAAAATATGTAAGGTCATATAAATAAGCAAGTCATAAACTAAGAAATGCAAACTAAATTAGGCCATATAAATAACATAAAAAACTGTAAACTAAAAAATGCATACTAAATTAGACCATATAAATAACATAAAAAACTGTAAAGTAAGCTAAAAAATGCAAACTAAATTAGGCCATATAAATAACATAAAAAACTGTAAAGTAAAAAATGCAAACTAAATTAGACCACATAAATAACACAAAAACTAGTAAAAGTACATGACTTCCATGACGTCAGTACAACACCACTGGCAATATCCACGTCCAATTATTTATGTAATACGAATAAAAAAATTAGTTAAACAATAGACTGCAATAATCTCATGGGATTTTTGACTTATGTAATTCCAAAAATGTATATGCACAAAAAAAATTGGCGACATTTTAAACAATAAACAAATGGATTTACCAACACAAAACAGAATATATTCCAATGACGTCAGAGATACACAAATGGCCAAAGTACACTATTACACCATATCCATGCCTGCAAGGGTCAAAGGTCAATTTGTTGCATGAAATGGTCTCGGGTATTACTACTGTGACAGTATATGGACGTTGCTGTAAAGAAATTCTTTTTTGTAAGGGCTTTATAAGTTGATTTTTGTTATAATTTTTGTTTAGATTTCATGTTAAGAGGGATTGGCACATTTTCATTTATTTCCATTGCCAATGTATGGATGGAGGAAATGGTGGAGTTGAGAGCAGATGGACCTGACAGTGAAAAAAGGTTTGCTATTCTTAAAGAGGAAGCATATTATATTATAAAGATAGTATGGTTTTTAATTTTTAGGAAATTTTTTAAAAGCAAAAACATTCATTGTCAAACTTTATGATAATAGTTTTCATTATTAAAAATTTTAGCAATTATTTGCACATGTTAGTTAAGTTAAAATTTTGTTTGTTTCTTTGTGTGTTTACAAGTTATTGCTTGTTTGCTTTAAATACAATATTAGTGTTTTTCATTTTTTCAATATTCAAATATTATGCATTGCATTCAACCCAAAAGTTGAATGTGCAGGCTATGATATTTTGGGCTTCATTTTTATTTTGAAATTAATTATCAAAATCTAGTGTACAAATATATAATATTTCTTAATCTCTTTTTTATTAATTTCATACCATTTCAAAATTAGTTTAATGCAAATACATTTTACTTTAGAAGTTTTCCTGAAAACCCTATATAAAATATCCATAAATGCTATTACTAGAACACATGGAATCAGTTTTTGAAGTATTTCATAGTGACACATTCAATATGTTGTGAGACTTTTTCATAATAAAACTAAGAAAGCAACTAACGTTGCTATTTTAGCTGTGAAGCTAAATAGATATCTAGTTGATTGATTGATACCAATTTCAAATGATACACCAAAAGAATGTCCAAATCAAAATTTTCTCAATGGGAAAAAGCCGAGCAAGGCAAACCTTTTAAGCATGTCTTTTAAATTAGTTTTACTTCTTGATCACCATGCTGCACAATACACCAAAACCACTCCTCCAACTTGTTGATACCATTAATTACGCCAACATTTTATTTAAACGACGTGATTTATAGAAATCTTGAGATTCAATTAAAATTTGCATTAAATGTCTCAAAGGAAAATTCTTTACAAAACTTTCAACATAATCTTCCTTAGTAAATATCTCCCAAAACATTTATTATGTTGAATAATACATGTATGTTGACATTTATCAAATTGACCAAAAACTTACCACCTTATAATAAGACTAAAAATATAATTCAGGTCAAAATTTTTGTTTGTTTTGCATGAAAAAGTTTTAAATCCTTCACTAATTTCACCACTCAAAACTAGATTTAACTACCTAAGAATACTAAAAATCCTATAAATAAATTTAAAAATTTTCCATGAACAAATATAGATTTTTGGTAAATATTGTCATTGATGCAATTATTATAATAATTAATAAATGGCAACTAGTCATTACAAGATTGGTTTTAAAATTTATTTGATATGAGTGCATGTGAATTTCGACCTTAATGATGCGATTCTGATGACTATCAGTTATTTAATTGCAAACATTTATCTGAAGAAAGAATCTAGGATCTTATTTGACCACCATTTCAGTGTGATAGATTAGATCATTCTTCTAAATGATGTAAGCATAAATCACTCTTAAATTATCCTGATGCATTTAAAACACAAAAATAATTGATTCATTGGTTTGTGTAAAATATGGGTTTCCATGATATTGATATAGATTTGTGGAATTTATACCGTTTAGAGCTTTGAAATGCTAACTTCGATAAATTTAAAGTCCTTGCTAATTTAGTGTTTATCCATATAAAACTTTAAAAATGGATTAATAAATTTATATATTTGCCTATTATTAGAGCTGAGATTGAAACAAAAATTGTCCTGTTCGGATTTAGCCGGATTATATATCATATTTCAGGTGTCACAACTTTTCATTTTTCCACATAAAGTGACTTGCACAGATGTCAACTACTTAAGAATTAAAAGAATTAGCAAAAGAGGCAGCTCTAATTTGAAAGATAGTCAAACATTTACTTAAGAAAAATTTTGTACAAAATTTCTTTTTCAAGAATATTAAAATGTGTAAGGCATATTTGGACGAGCTCAGTTTCCTAAGCAATTGTATAAACGCATTCCCAAGTTACTTAATTGTTAATACATAGATTAATACGCAAGGTAATGTTGAAATATTTTATTCATTTTCTATTATTAAACTTTTCTATAAATCATTAAATTAAGTTTTAATAACTCCAATTGTTGCATCATAATCTATTTTCTGTCTTGGTAAAATTCATGATTATTTATACTTAGGAGTGCATTATACTTTGAAATTTCAAATCTATGGCTTTTTGACTTCAAAAAACTACTACTTATGAACAAATTTCAACTTTTTGCATAAATGCTTCCTTTACAAAAGCAATCCAGATAAAAAGAATTTGTCAAAGATTTGGAGGAACCAGATAAGGCTACATGACTTGCAAATATGCATGTGTTTGTGCACTGGGCTAATTGAATTTCCTTAGAACCTTATTAAGACAATTTCATATTTAATAAGATAAATACATTCTCAATTAGCAATTATTAATTAAAGATTGTTGCTTTTACACATTTTTGAATGATCATATAAAATTTTTTTTTGTACAAAAATTGAACAAATAACCTAGACACAGTATCTGTTATGAACAGTAATCATGCACTTGCAAGTGCTTTAATGAGTTCCTCGAAGAATCCATAGAATTCCTCTCTGCTCATTTCTTCTTTATTATCATCTTGAGCTGCCCAATAATTGAAAAGGGTCTCCAAACTTTCAGGTTGCTTAAAAACCATTGACTTTATGTGTGAGTCTAAGTTAGCTTTCATTTCAAAAATATCTATTTGTCCACTTTGATCACCATCTAAGCATTCAAAAACCTTGTTTGCAACAAGAGCAAACTGTTCATAGTTTTCTAGAAGGAAGGTGGAAGACTCTTTTAGTTCTTCAACAGTTAAAACCATCAATTGTATGTGTAGAACTGCCTTATTTAATATCACTTGAACCTTGCATTTCGACACATTTACTACGTTTATGGCATTCTTTCAAATGTTAAATGTACGTTTGCAATTATTCATTTGTGAATTTGTTTATTAAGAATAGGATAAGATTAATATCACAGTGAAAGTTTGCACTTTACTACGATTTGAACACGTTTGCGAATACTATTAACCAGAGTTGGAACCGGCCAGGAATTTTAAGCAATTTTCAAACAATTATTACTATATTTCTACCGAAACACAATTTTGACATTTTTCATCAATTCTTTGCATAACTTTAATCAGTTTTTTGTTTTTCAACGAATTTAAATTGTGAACGTTTCAGTTTGTTTAATTACTATACATTCTGTGATAGTTGAAATATATAAAATTAATTGCTGCATTATCAGTCATTATGGTTTACTTTGCAGTGGCATTCAGCCTCACTTAGTATTGAATAATAAAGACATAAGTAACCAAATATTTAAAATTTTTCCGCTAAAGCCAAACATAATTACTCCTCTATTAGAGGAGAATTTCATTCAAATATTAGAAAAATACATGAGTTCAAACTTTTATGGAGTTTCTTAAATTTTCAAGTGTAAATTCCGTAGATCAATTTTCTTTATTGTAAGTAACTTCTGTAAATATTATTACTAATTAGTTCCATAAAAAATGTAAACAAAATTTCATAATCAAAAATTTAAAGTTAAAATTAATGAGGGATTCCAAAGAGATAAATTTAAGTAATATTTCAATTGCAATGCAGTAGCCTGCTGAAAAAATAAAATTTTCTGAATCTTTAGGTTTTCATAGATTTTCTACCAAACTAAGCAAAATATTCACAACATATCAAATAAAACAAGAATTTTTTTTGGTCGGTAAACGGCCGGTAATTTTACCGACCTTTTTTGACATTTCCAAGTGGCTGAATGCTGGTAAATTGTAGGCCCCGCCGGCCGGTAGCCGGTTCCATTTCTACTATTAACCAATATTTAAGGAACGTTTCCTCCCTAATGTTGTGTGTAGAATTTTTGTATTCTTCACCCCATAAAGAAGTGATTTCATACCCAATTAATCCACTCATTTGTGCTAAGCTAAATAAATATTTTTGTTTTTTTCTTCAAGAAATATCAATACTCTTAATGAGCCATCATTATCAAAAATTGTTAAACACAAATCAATAAATTGACTTCAGCCACAATATGTTGTTCTGTCTACACGGTATTGCATTTAATATCAATGATAAAAAAATTTGTTCACAATAAGTTTAAAAATGAAAATGATTTATTGACCTTCTACGGAAATATATTCAATTCAATAAAGGAAGTCATGAAATTGTATATGCCTATATATTATAGGTGAGGAGAACAATAATCAGTAAATTTTATGTTAATAACATACCGGCTTATTATATTGCAGTTGTCGATTAATTATGTTCATACCCATTAGAGCCGTGTGCTTTGGTAAAAAATTATCCAGCAACGTACATATTTAAGTTTATTCAGTGGCGTAGCGTGGACAATTTTGGACCAGGGTCCATCTGATATATAATTTACAAGTACATAAAATTTTTTTAAATACAACATTAATTTCATGTTGAATCAACATTTTTTAATGTACACATATGTTTATTTGCAATGTGAAATCAAGATATCTATGGTTATACATCATGTACATTTTCATTTTCTACATAGCCACTTCAGTAGGCCATGTTTTGTACTATAAAAATTTGAATCATTGATATTCAAAAATTACGCTGGAAATTTTTTGGTAAAAGTGTTGTAGCTTTAGTATATACTAACAAAACCAACCAACTCAATTAATAGTTATTTCATAATTCGATTTTTAAGCATTTATAAGCAAAAATTTGTGCACTTTGATTTCCAAAAACTTTAGCATGATGAAGCTCCGCCATGCAACTTTTCACAAATACATTAAAAGATTAATGTATTAGATTGACCAAGTTCATCATCTGTTCTTATAAATCGCCGTGAAAACTTATGTACATTCTGGAGATGTTCACAGAAACAGCAAGCTAAATTATCTTTGTTCAGCAATAGACGTCCATATATTCAGGAATGCATAAAAGCAGAAGTTCAAAATGAATGATTGTCAAAACAATACTTGCAAATATTGAAAAAAACGTATTTTTAAGAAAAAAATGTAGAAATAATTTATTTGCAATAATATATATATATATATATATATGTGGCGGTCCGCACTCTCTATTAAAGGGCAATCGCAAATGTTAAATATAATATAAATTGAACAATAAATGCCTCATTCATTCAACTTAATAGAATTCAGTGATAAAAATTCTATTTAAATACTAAATTTAATCAATGTTCTTTTTTCGTAAAATTGTCAATTACAGCATCATAAAATCGTTCGCCATTCTTTCTTATATCAAGAAGTAATTGTTTTTCAATCGAAACTATTGCTAAGTTCGTAAGCCTATCTTGGCAAGTAGTAGTCCGAAGGAAACTTTTTATTCTTTTCATGAAAGAAAAACTTCTTTCAACTGAAGCAGTTGATACAGGAATGCTTAGAATGATGTTTAATAAAGAATAGATTTCTTCAAAGCATTCACATAGGCCAGTTTTCTCTAGATATTTGAATAAATCTACAGGTGCTAAGTGCATGTCCAAACTTTCATGTTTTGGATATATGGACTTAAATATAAATATGTATTTCACCTAACCATATGCAGCCATTATTAAGGCTGACTAAGAAACTATGTTTCTTGTTGGCCGTAAACATTAGTAAACTAATGCTCATGTTCCACAGCTTTCGTCTAGCATTGATGAGCCCCCTTTGCAATAGCAGGCTCATAAATGCGTTCAACCAGGGCTGCGTGTTGTGCACATGACACAGTATGAGCTTGTCTGGTTTACTGCTACTAACTGTTTCAGCCGCTAAAATAGTCTATAATTATACCCACTCCCAACTGATATAAAGGCAATGAATAAACTACTTGAAGCAAAACATTATTATGTTGTGATATAATGTTGATTTGGCGGGTAATAGTGGAAATAGTTGAGTATTTTAGCCAATCAATGCTAAACGTAATCATTCACTTGTTGCGATTCCTTTTACGCTCAAATGTTTGAGATTGAAATAGATTCGGACGCAATTTATTGGCTGAATTTAATGCCAGCTCATTCGCACAGAAAGTGCGATTCCTCTGTGATCGTCATTTTTATTTGAATGCACAACTTATGAATGTAAATTGAATTTAGCATGTAATGGTGGCAAATTTAGATGTTCAGCATGTGGCGTAGCTCTATAGCAGGACTGCCCCTCTCATAATTTTCTTTGCCATTGTCAGAAAAGTAATTTTTGTAGTTTGCAAATCGAAATGAGGTCAATTCGCCCTAAAATTTCTACATTTCCATTTACATTTGTAAAGAAAACTTATTTAAATGCTGCGTGGGAACTAATTTATTTTTCGTACATCCAAAATGCTATTGTAGAAAATTTTTTAAACAGTTACAAGAATTAAAATTGGCCTACATTTTTTGGTGCTTAACGCCACTGTGCTTAGCAACTAAACTTTAGGTTACAATTACAACAGTTAATTCAGTTTTCGAATATGCTTACAATCTGTTATTAGAATTAGATTAAAGATTGCACCATATATAAAACCTTTGTACACATATTATAAGGTAATCGCCGATTGCCGCGATTATAATGACGGACCGCCCATGATATATATATATATATATATATGTGTGTTACAATCATTGAAATTCAATGCACTATTAATATTCATACACTTAAAATTGTATCTTTTTTACTCTATATAATGTTACATTAGCGTTAGTGTCTATAACACTTGTTTTCTGAAGGTGTTATAAAATTTCAAAAAAATTTTAAAATTGATCCAACTTTCATAGACAAAGCCTTTTGGCTAATACACTAGTCTGTAATGAGACTCCATTATTAACAGATTTAAAGGCTCTTTATAAACTTCTTAAAGCTAAACATGGTTATGTTGTGGAATAATGTTGATTTGGTGTAAGAATTGAATTTGACTATGGATCTAAATTCTTTAATTAATTCAAATCTTCTTTTAGTGATATATCAGTTATATTTTACTAAATTTATCGAAATCATCAATTAAATAAGAAATGATTCACATTTTCAGCTAATAGCAACCAAATTAAAATTCAATTTCAGCACATAATGGATTCATGTGTGGCCTGGGTCCTGTTAAAATTGTACATTTTGCTTTTAGTGGTATTTCATATTTTTCATTATATTTAAATGTTAAAAAATTTTTTTCATCTTTTTGGTTATCATCGCACATAAGTGTTCGCAATGTCATAATTGAGTATTTTTCTTTTAGTTTAAACTATGATGAAGCGATCAGGTCGTTTAATGCTGCCATAGAAATTGCCAAATTCGAAATGGAGCTTGCTCATCTGTTCTCGCTTCGCGAAGCTGCAGCAAGCTACAAATCTGTCAAAGAAAAATATGGTATAACCATGAATTTAGAAAGAATGAAGATGATTTAAATTATTTTATTAATAAAATATTTTTATTAGTAAATAATCGCATGTAAAGTTGGACTATGCTGAGAAATCAGTTTAGTGCTTTGCTTATATATAATAACTTTTCGTCAAATTGGCTTTGGGTGATGCATTAGTTTCAACATTCATGGTGTATACAGATTAAGCACATGATTAAAATGACATTCTTATACAATAAATTGACAAACTCCTTAGATATTTAAATGAGTAACCAGAAGTTCATTGTTTTGTAGATCATATCATGACCACAAGATTTTATGCGAACCATGAAATTTAATTTCTGAGTGAACTTTAAGTTTTATATATTGAAAATGGTTTTATTTTAACCTCGTCTGTAACCTAGTACTCAAAAGAGTACACACTGAAAAATTGCTTACAACTGATTTAATTTAATCATACAACATCACAAAATTGAACAGTGTATTAATTTATTCAATTCATTTCGCTTGAAAAATGTGTGAAAATTTCATTTTCTAAAGAAAATTGTTTAAAGACTCCTTCATTACCGGAGTGCACTATACGTAATATATGTTTAAATATCCGCTGTCAAATTCTGTATGCAGCTGTTATTACGCTCTTCCACGCCCTAGTATTGATATAGTCTACATTTGGCGCGAGCCTAAAAAATTGTTTAAAGAAATGCAGTTTTCTATTTGTGTTCTTTTGAGTGCATGGGCCTTAAATCATTAAAGACATCATCTCATGATTTGAAATAAGTTAAATTTACAGACACAGTAAACCTAAATTTTTTCCAATGTACGCATTTTCAAAAACATCAATTAGACGCTATAATATATATATATATATATATATATATATATTTATATATACTAATACCTCCCTCTCCGTAGTATGGTTTTTGCAAAAAAGTGCTACATAGAGGGCGGCGAGGAAAATTGTCCATACTACATAGAGGGATTTTGGCCGAAAATTAACTTTTTGGCTATTACTCCCTAAAACTTTTGTTGCGAAACCAATTAAGATAAGAAACCACATTGGAGGAATTTAAATTATTTCAAAATTATCTTATTACAATGCGCGCTATAATTACTTTAGCAACAAAAGTTGTATCATTTACGCGCTACCTAAAGTGGAAAATGTGAAATTTAATTGATATAGAATTCAACGCTTTTTGAAATAATTAAAATTAGGTATTGGAGCGAAATCCAAATGATATAAAAGCAATGATGAATAGGAACCCCCTGTTTACTGAAAGATTATAAACAAAAATAATTCACTTTAGTAAACATTAAGCGCGCAAAAATTGATATGTGTTAATTTTGAAGAATGAATAGGTATGCACCTTTAGTTGTTGCTTCACTCGCAATTCACATGAAAAAATAACTCGGAGTAATTGATTGAAGAAATCATAACAAATTCTTCAAACCAGTAACCTAAACTGAAACTGATCCACAATTGCGCAGGAATATATTGTGGGGCTTATTAATAGCATATCCAAATCAAATAATGTTAAATATATATATACTTACCAGGATACTGAAGAATTTTGGAAATTTCCTCTTTTGCTAGACTTCTTAAATGTGTATTTTTGTAACTTTCGATGCTCGTATTCCACAAACAAGGCCTTTCATCCAAAAGCTCAATTAATTGGGTTTCGCTATCAAGCGACCACATGCTTTTATTAATGAGTGAATAAATAGATCATCCAAAAACGGAATAATGCCCAAAATGATCGTGCATTCTAGTGTTAAATAAAGTCCATGCATTCCCCCGGAATTAATAAATACAGAATAAGCTTCTTATTTAATTATACCATCGTTTATGCTAGCACTCCGAATTTGTTTTGAAAAGTTCTCAACAAAGTTTTTTCGCGTTCACACCTGAAACTTTGTTGTCAATCTCATTATCTCGCCAAAAGTTGTCAGTCAAAGTAGAATCGATTTACCCCTGAAACCTCATTAAATTAGAAAAAGTTGTGAACAAAGTTTTATGTGTGAACGCTACTTTACCTAACATCCAAATTTCTTTGGTTGTGATGTTTGTGATGGTATTGGTAACAGCTTTAATAATAGAATCGTGATTGAATTGCTTGATGTTTAAATAATACGTTTCAGACGATTTATAAACATTTAAGGGCAAATTGCAAATATAGCAGAAAATCTTTGCATGACAATTTAAAATAAGTTTTCTTTTTTATCGCAATTTGGTTTCCATTTATAATTGACTGTTTTAGTTGGTTATATTAAAAGCTATATTTTTATGTCACTTAGGTTAATTATTACAATTTTTAAGATAATAATGGAATTTGTTGAGCGTTAAGTTTATTATCCTAACTTACTAGATACAACTATATTCAGAAATCTATTTTCTATACCAATACAGTTACTTTTACTAAACGAAAGAGCCCCATTTCAATATTTTTGTATAATTTTTTGTGTTGATGTCGTTTCCTAATTTAATAAAATTTTTTATTGTGTAGGGTTAGCAAAAGCATCCGTATTTCGTTATGGTTTTTTTGTATAATTCTTTTATAACAATGGAGCTGCTAATCAATGTCTTGCTAAGAAATTGTATTGTTAATCTTTACAATTTATTCCTGATTCACGCTGAAGATGAAGTTGTGTTAAGAGGAGTTTTACAAAATTTGTATTGTCTAAATTGGTTGTAAAATTTTTTCTTCACACATGTTTTGCATCTACAATTTATATTATAATATAACTATATTCATTTTTATTAGTTTATAGATAAATATGTAATGGTATAGATATAAAATGTTTACTGTACACGTAGATTGTTACCATATTAAATTAATGATATTGAAAAAATTTACTTTGTTCCAAAATTTTATTCATTACAAATTTACAAAAAGTTGCTTGTTATGTTATTAAAACGGCACGGTTTTCAGCAATGGTAGCCCAACAGGTCAATTGTATAAAATGGCTTTAAGTGAATTAATGTAGAGTTAACATCACTCATATAGTAATGTTCTACCAAAGTTCTTGTTTACATTTTTAGGCAGAACATTAACTTTTATTAGCTCCATTTCAGTGACCGCTAGATGTCGTATCAATTTTCATCATGATGATGATACTGTAAAAATGAAATAGCTCTTTATATTACGATTTGATCTTCTAAATTTTATAATTATTATAGTGATTACTAATCAATTACATTTTGGCATTTAGTTGAATGACGTTAAAGCGCTTACGCCACTAGCTGAATTGACCGATCTCTCTTTGGAAGGAAATCCTCTCTGTCGTGTGCAGCACTGGAAACTCTACTGTGTTTATCATGTCCCGTCTCTTGGATTCATAGATAGTTCGCAAATATCAGAAAATGAGCGTCAAATAGCACAGGAACGCTTCTCTAAAGGTATAATTTCTCGATAAAATTTGGTTTTGTAGATGTGGCTGTGATTGTAAATGTTTTATCATGTATTATTATTATTATTATTATTAAATGTTTATTAAACTAAATAATTTACCACGATGGATAGTAAATTATACATTAACACCATAAACATTAACAATAATATTTGAAATAATAAATTAATTGATGAAATATAAAGTAGATATTAATGGCCGTTTGCGAACAAAAGGATACCGGTATACATTGATTTCTTGTGGAGCATGATAAGTGCTTTTCAAGACGAAAGTGACCGGAACGGGGAAGACGATCAAGAATTAAATATATTTAGATATTTTCTATTGGGTTTATGTTGTTTGTAAATACAAGTGTGTGCCTATTAAATTAGACGTTGCGCAGTACTATTTTTGCAAGGCCAACTTAAACCTTCTTTAATCATTTTAAAATAATTTTGAACATTTTCTAATTTTTACCTGCTCTAACATATTTTCCGGTAGACGTTCACTTTCAATACTTAGACAAATGTTTTGTAAAATAAGTTGATTATTAAATGTTTCTTCATGCAGCCAATAGTTATATATATATATATATATATATATATATATATATATATATATCTATACGTTGTAATTGCAAGCAGCTATTGAAATTAGTTGAAATTATTCGACCTGATTCGATTATTTAACGAGCGGTTAAGGACTATTTTGATGAAAATGAGACTTAAATTCCATTCAATCAGAAAGGTTGTTATTTTATTACTAATATTATGAAGCGATTCAACATGCTATTCTCATTATTAAGAGCATGTTTCTGTGCGATTGTAAATTTTATTTTAACAGTAATTAAAAGTTAGATTAAACCAATATATAAAAGTTGATAATGCTGAAGACTACTTTTGTAAGGTTTTACATCCTAGTACGAAGGTATTATTATAGTTATTCTTTGCAAAATGTTAGAATTAGGATGTGGGTTCGACAAAAACCAAAATATTATAATTCGGTATTTTTGTAAGCTCAGGAAAATATTAAGATACTTTCTACAACGTGTAAGAGGAAATACATTTAATAGTTTAAAATTGAATTTTTAAAAATAGAAAGATGAGCATCTGATACCAGTGGTCCATAGATATGCTAATTTTATTTTGTGTAAATAAGTTTAACTTACTCTACTATCAGTTTCAAGGTCAATAACATATCTAAAATTTATTTGCGGGATGTTGAGCCACATTATGTGAAGCCTTATAATCAAAAGTTTCTTTTTGCTTCACAGTTAATCAATGATAGAGTAGAGTAGAGTAGAGTAGAGTAGAGTAGAGTTAAGTTTCAACACAGAAATGTAATAACTAATTGGAAAATATGAAATGGTTCTCAATTTCAATCGAAATTTATAATTACGATTGAATTTAGTTTTCTACGAAATATAGCCATCGAAAACATTTATCACACTCACACCAAGTCTTTGACCCCTACAGACGGAATTGAAACGTGAGGCGTCGCATATAAGAACATAATTTAATTATAATTCCAGTATTCAAATAAATTCTACTGCATTCTTTCAAACTAAACATATTCTCATAGTGATCTACTTTTAAAAATGCCGCGTAGTTGAATTTAACTGTTTGTTTTAAATAAAATATTCTTAGACATTAAATTTTTAAATCAAAAGAAAATTTTACAAAGGATGTTGATATAAATCCGCATGAGATTAAATCTTTAAGCTCTTTTGCGCAGTTAGGTGTTAATTAAATTTTGCATATTCAGGCACGTGGATATGCGAAACGCTATCCGCTTTATCATTGATTTTAGCATAATTCAAGACATTTTAATTGTGATTTCTAATGCGCTTATTTCATAGAAATTAATTCTTTATGTCCATGTCACATTGATTTCTTAAATGTTTTGCAATGGAAAAATTTGGTTATAAAGTGTTTATAGATTTCGCTCAGTTAAAAGATGAGCTAAAAGACAAAGATCAAGTTCTCGCGAAAACCGAAGAAACTAAGAGGGAAATGGAAAAGGCTTTAAAGGCTGTGGTGCAAGGCAAAGAGAAATTAGCGCAAAGAGAACAAGAGCAGGAAAAATTAATCAGTGATTTGAAATCCCAAATTGATTGTAAAGATCAACTGGTTTGTTTCCTTTCTCTTGCATTGATCATTATATAAATTCACCAATGCATTTAATGTGTTGGAAATTTGCACTGGTTGAATTCTAGTAATGCTTGCTGCTTTCTTCTCTCACACAAGATGTTATCAACTTCATGGAACTTGACCAAATCTTTCTTGTCTAGCTTCTCATCTAGATCATGATTTTCTGATCCGATCTCTTTCTGCCCTGGTCCACTTCCTGCTCCGCACTCATTCGTGTTTGCGATGTTTTCTTTAAAGCCTATGCTTAAGTCTTCCAAATTGTCTGGACCTTGCTATCCTGATGGCGTTGCCTCCTTTGTAATTCATAAGACTTCCTCAACTCTATTTAAAGTATCTGTACTCCTTCATTTGCTCCTTTAAGCTTTTTCCACTTTGTTGGAAAACCTTTTGGATCTCCCAACTGTTAAAATCAAACCAGCTCCCATTTTCTCACGACACCTCTTATCGTCCAATAGCAATTCTTACGTGGTTATCAAATATCTTTGAGCGCTTTGTTTTTCATTACATTTTCCCAAAAATTCGTCATCTCCTTTTCTCAGCATGGAAATCTTCCAGGTCGTTTTACCATCACCAACTTGCACACTCTGATCGACAACTACTATTTTTGCTCCGATCGTAATCATCCTGGTTGCATTATCTTACTTGATATTTTTAAAACGATTATTTTTTTCTTGACAAGTTTCATTTATTTGGCTTTGTTGCTGATTTCATTGATTTTTTCCAGTTTTATCTAATCAACCATCGTCAATGTGTCAAGATCAATTCATCTATCTCTTCCCCTGTTCTTGTAGCTACTAGCACCCCTCAAGATTCTGTTTGATATGCTTTTCTTCCTTGTTACCCTCAATCTGTTCTCAATTCCTTCTGGTTAATGTATGTCGAGGCACTGTGAGTTTTTACTTTGACAACTCTTTTGCATCCAATCAAATATTGAGCTTTTTGCTACTTGGTCTTTCGTTAACCATCTTGATTTTAGTCCTACCAATACATGTGTCGTCTTCTTTCACCTGCCCTCTTAGCTAGTGCGCCACTCAAGGTTCTATGTTTGCAGTTCGGTTCTTCCTTTTGTCTACTTGGTTAACCATCTTGATTTGAGACATGTAGTATCTCCTTTTCAGTGTCTCCCTCATCAGATCTGCCTCTTAAAGTAAACTTTTCTCCTCATCATACTCAACTTGCTGACCACTTAAATTACACTTGACATTTGTCCTTGCGTCTCCTCAAAAATTCCGCACTCGTTGCCCTCTTTCGAAATGTTCCCTTCAATACCTAATCTGCTGTGAAACTTGCGTTGTTCAAGTCCATTCATTGTGATATTCTTCTTTGTGCTTCTCCCTTTTGGTGGCCGTCTCGTGTCTTGTTCCACTCCATGGAAAAGTTCCAGAAACGTGCTTTCAAATGGAGTTCTGCTTTACAATACAAAGATGCTCTGCTAGAAAATCTCCACTCTCCAGCTCTCAGCTTACTTTCATGCCTGTGATTTCCATCTCTTCAATCGTTTACTGGCTCGCAATCTGAACCTTGATCCATTTGATTTTATAACGTTCTCAAATTCCCACTCTACTCGCTCTGACGGTGTTATCACGTTTTCTGTTCGTCGTCCCAAGAAACATCGCACCCTTCGTTCGCTTGTTAATCGTGATTGCGTTTCTGCTAATTTCTTCCTTACTTTCAAACCTCTAACTGCCATTGACTTTTTTTCTCGCCTTCGCGCTTCAAGAAATCTCTGCTGTCTTCCTCTTCCCTGATCCGTTCTCTCGCTTTGCTTAGTATTCCATCTGGCTTTGCAGGCCTAATAAAGTCTATTTTTATTTTTATCAAACTAAACCTAAACACCACTAACTGACTATTTTAGCTTAAGAAGAAGACTTCCGAATTAAACAACGCTGTTGATAAATCGTTTGAGTTGGAGCAGGAGTTGGCGTATTACAAAATTGATCGCAGATTCGATCTTCAGACGTCTAGAAGTGTAAGAAACCCACGTATTTCTCAGACATTGCTAAATAAAAATATTTTTGTTATTTCTACATTATCAAAGGATATTGAATTTCTTCACTTCTGAATTAAATTATTCTTTAGTATCTAATTCTGTACTTTTTCTCAGCGCCATCTTAATCGAATACATTTATGATGAATCATAGCCAACCAATTGTATTATATTTTCTTTTTTGTTTTTACATTTTTACATTTAATATTTTTGGGAATGTGAAAATAACATCGGAAAAAGGAATTAAAATTTTTGAACGTATTATAATATATAAGGGTCGCTTTCAGATTCTCAAAGTTTTTTCATCGTATTTTAGGAAGATGATATAAGTATTGAGAGTGTTCTTGATGATGCTGCTTACATTGGGAAAAGTCGTCCATATTTTCCAAAGCAAGAGAAATCTTCAAAACGAAAATTCTTAAATAGTAGTTATCCAGTGAATATGCCATTTTCGCGGAAGGTAAAGTATTTTTGAATTGATTAAGCAGTCACTCTGTCACGCTTAAAATGTCATGAAATAACATTGTATTCAATGTTTTTGAAATATTCATGCCTACTTTATCAACAATTGGCAATATTTCCAATACCGTTCTAGCTTCTTAATAGTTTTGTATACCGTATTTTGCTGTATGTGCCAGAGTCGAACTAACGAAAAGATTAGTCCAATTAGATCTAATAAGAAGTTAATTCTGTAATAAAATATAAACGCAATCATTCGAATTTTTTCACATTTTGTAAATGCTTGCAGTTGGCTTGTCTTTTTACCTTGTTTTGTAGGTTTCCTGGAAACCGGGTGACAGTTATGTCTTTTGATTAATTTGCAGTTTAAAAATTCTTCACCCCCTACACCAAGTTTTTGTACGATAAGCTAACCATATTCTTTTTTACTAAAACTGTTTTAACCTAATGACATTTATGCGAGTACTTTATTTCAGATGCTCAGATTCACTTTTTAATAAATTGAGAAAATGGTAGCCACTCTCTATAAACTTAGACTAAAACTGATGAGTTTATATATTTAGTATAATTTGAATGACATTGGTAAAGCACCTACTGAGATTGGCTCATTAAGCAAAGCCAGCAGCGTTCCATCCCTAAACGAATGCAACTCCCGCTTTAATTCTCTGGAAGAACGAATGCAGTCAGGTGAGTTAAAGAGTTATTATTGGCGATCATTTAAGCAATTTTTGTTTTAAATTAATTTTATGTATGATGCAAAATTTTAAATTTCAAAACTTAATTTGAAAGAAAATATTAAAAGATACATTAAACATGCGATGACAAAACGATATTTTATAATGTATTATCATGTCCAGTGTTTAGCAAACGATGCACTGCAATCTCTTTCTGATCAATTGGATTCAACTGAAAATGTTATCCGCACTCGGGGCAATGATAATATCCGTAAAAATCCATCTACCTCATCATCACTTGACAATCTCACAAACGTAAGCAGACGATTTACATTGTCTAATTTTTCTCCTGCAATAATTCAAGATAATTGGGTTACAATTAATCAGTGGCGTAGCTATGGGGGGGCCTGGGCCCCCCAGATGACTTCCAGGCCCCCCAAAAAAGTTGTTAGTAATAAAAAAAATTATGTCCGATTTCTGTCATTGTTTTTTTTAAAATAAATGTTTTACTTACTTACATAAATATTTTAAAATTCAATGCCTTGCATCAAAGTTATCTGCGAATTTATTATAAAAACCAAGTTTTATAGGGCCCAGAGCCCGAGTTAAAATAAGAAAACGTAATGCTTTAGAGAAACAATTTATATTTGCCTATGTGAAGTATGCAGCACTAGCAAGTGACATACCTAGTTATAGATTAAGGTTAACCTATAATAAAATAGAATATAATTTTACTACATTTATATTGTTTAAATGTTTCAATTTTTTATTAGACGATTTGTTTAATTGTGTTTCACTTTCATATTTTCATTTTACCTACACGTTATTTTATACTTTTAGTTTAGCTGAGTTTATAATGGAAGGTAAGTTTTCTATGACAATGAGTTTATTTATTAATTATAATTATATTGGTATATTAAATTTATTTTTAAACAACATATTTCTCATCAAATATTTTATTAATCGTATATTCTATTATATATATGTGTGTATCAGCATCATACTGGCACACTATTAAAGTAGTATTATTTTACATT
This sequence comes from Hofstenia miamia, assembly GCA_900660155.1. NCBI lineage: Eukaryota > Metazoa > Xenacoelomorpha > Acoela > Hofsteniidae > Hofstenia > Hofstenia miamia. The sequence goes on along the minus strand of CABFPE010000395.1, from coordinate 73,569 downwards.
TTAGAAATTCCACAGAAGAAAAAGAAGATGACTCAAATGGTTTTGTCATTTCCATCAGCACAGTCAAGTTTGCACAAATCAGTAGTTCCATGGCCATTAACCAATCGAGTGTGGCAACAGTTCAAAAAGGCACTTCACTGACTGCTACCACTTCGGACAAGAGTTCAACTATTGTGCCTTCTGACCTTTCTCTAACGCCTCATGATCCTCCATATCAGCCAACCTTAAATAAATACCCAGAAACTACACTAGGAAGTGCAGGATTTACAAAGAAACGTTCATTCTCAAAGATATGGTACAAATATGTGTGGCTGGAATATAGTATTCAAGCTGACGCTGTTTTTTGTCAACCATGTAGATTCTTCGGAAAAGGTGACGGAGAAACATTTACACGCACAGGATTCAGAAACTGGAAGAAAATTGGTGAAAAGTGTGTCAAACATGAAAGCAGCTTTTTGCACAGATCATCAGTGGAAGAATTAAAGAATATTCAGATTACATGGATTAGAGGTTCAGTTGTTGAGCAGATCGACCCTAGCTCAGAAAAATCCATAGAATTAACAGAAAAATCCTGAAAGTAATTATTGATGTGCTTCTATTTTGTGCTAAGCAAGAGCTTCCCTTACGTGGGCATCGTGAAGGAGTTGACGAACTAAATAGAGGGAATTTCTTAGAATTAATCCAGTTCTTGTTTAAGTATTGTCCAGATATTCAAAAGAAATTCAACAGTCTTCCACACAATGCGAAAATGACAAGCCCACAAATTCAAAACGAACTTTTAGAAGCAACGATGTCTCTATTGATTAAGCAAATAAAGGAGGAAGTAGTAAAGGCAGACTATTTTGCTATATTGGCAGACGAGTGCAAAGATGAGTCCAAACGTGAAATAATAGGAGTGTCACTTCGCTACATTCATAAAGCAAAAGTATACGAAAGAGCTGTTGCTTTTATTGAAACGAAAGACCTTTCTGCTGCTGCCATAGCAAGTCAAATAGTTGATGCAATTTCTTCAATGCAGCTAAAACCGGATAGATGTGTTGGATTTTCGTTTGATGGCGCAAATGTTATGTCAGGCAATACTGGTGGAGTCCAAGCCTTATTGAAGAGAACTTTTACGAATGGAATATACATTCACTGCCATTCACATCGCCTAAACTTGGTACTTTGTGCTGCTGCTAAAAGTGAAACCGTTTTCAAAGATATGTTCGATGTATTAGATAAATTGACAACATTCTTTTCGGGATCTAAGCGACATGCGAAATTTATGGAGATGCAACGTGAACTTCGACCAAATGAACAGGCAAGGGAACTAGTACACACGTCTGATGTCCGTTGGACATCACGATCTGCATTATCTGACAAGGTATTACTCCTGTTTGGCGTCATCTTAAAATGTCTCGAACATTTCCAGTCAGACAAGGATATAGACACACATACAACTGCAATTGGACTTTATCATCAACTCTCAACAAAACAGTTTTTGTTTCTCCTTGTCACTTTTAATCGCATATTTCAAGCAACTGACCAAGTCACTCGAGCACTGCAAAAACAAAATCTGACAGCTGATGTAGCCATTGATTTGGTCAACATTTGTAAGGAAACACTGACGAATTTTCGAACCAATGATGACTTAGGCTATGGTCAGACATTGAAATTAACAAATGATTTGGCTACAGAGTATGACATTGAAACAATAACGCTCCGACCAAAACGAAGAAAGAAAATCCCAGCTCGAATGGAGTTTTCGGTAATAGAAGAAACTTGTGGAGAAAGAGACGAAGATTTCAAGAGGTTCTGGTATGCAATAATGGACAACGTCATAGGAGAGCTGGAAGCACGTTTCGGTGATGTGCAAAATGGATTGTTGCCATGCGTTCAGGCATGTCTGCCTGAG
>CABFPE010000395.1:43364-70418 GCA_900660155.1 Hofstenia miamia | reverse complement strand
TATATATATATATATATATATATCATGCAATTTTTCAGACAATCGACTTCGGTATCAGTTTATATCCATTTTCGAACTATCTTTATTAAGTACATTTATCAAGAAATTTACTCAATGGTGTACAACTAAGCTAATCATAGCACACTACAGTGGAATGAGCCTTCCATCATTTAATTTTTTATAATTTCATTTATGTCTTGAGTCTTTTACTTAAGGATTATTCTCTTTACATATAACTATTTGAATATTTTTAGATGTTATTTTTCATAACGACATTCATTTATCATTTCATAGAAATTTAAATTATTCCATTGTATAAAAACCATTAATTAATGTTTTAAGTTGCACCTGTTTGCCACTTGGGGGAGTTAAACATGAATTAATTTCATTTGTGTATTCTGGCAGCAAAAGCATCGCCTAGATTTGGCGCAAGATGTAATTAGAAATCTCTAAATTTTTGCTTTAGTTTAGACTCAAATCCAAGGACAACCCCACTCTATGCATACCAAAAGTGGTAAGAAATTTTGACTCATATTGTTACACTGTATTGTACATATACGCTTCTTAATTATTCGCGTTTTATTCACACTGAGTCTTTGTGCTAACTTTATGCTTAAATATTTTCAAAAATTTGAAGTACATTCAATCAAACTATATATGTGTAATGAATGTTTCAGTCAATATATTTCCAATTTTATTTACTATATTTAGAAATTGTCTCGTTTAGAATATTATGCCGTTTTACACATTTTTATCGACTTCATTTCTTTCTTTCCATTAGTTGCTGGTATTGGAAGATATTAACATTCATAATTTTCGGACCTTTAACAATTGCCCTTTGTTTTCACATATATGTTGTGGCAGTAAAATTTTAGCAAGCGAAATTATTTTTTGTATTATCAATTGTCTAATAATAGCATTCCTGATTTATTATATTGCTTTTAGATATGTTAAATGTATATTCACATGTTTCCCTGATTACACTCACTGGAAATGATAGCAAACATGTAATTATTGTTAACATAATATAAATCGTATGTGGACATTTTTTTCGAGTTTTCTTTTGCTGCCTTATTAATTTGCCGGTTCGCTTTTAACCGTATTTTCACTGGCGTTACTTTTTTCTAACAAATCGCATTTTTTTAATAATTTAAGAAATATTGAAAACCTTTTACATGGAAACATCTATGGGTTTGGGCCCGCTCATGCAATGCTGAAGATATTTTTTTCAATAAGGAATCTGATTTTTGTAAAAATATTCTTTGTTTACCTAGTGTTCAGATAATGAGGCGGTCTAGTGCCCAATGGAACAACTACCCTGAGATATTTTGTTTTTTTTGAAAACATTGTATGTGAGTTCCGGTAAGATGCGCCGTACCGTACCCACAGTCAGAGGTTGTCGCGCCGTAGGCATCTCGAATTAAAATCGAAAAGGAGAAAATTATCTATCTCGTGGTTTCAGAATTTAAATATCTTCATTAGTTCGTAAAAAAATTGTGTTGAAGTCATCACAAATTTGACACTTTCCTCGTGTAAATAGCAAGTCCATAATGTCTAAATTCAAAGATGCTCTTTTCTGTTTAAAGAAATGTATAGGATCGAATACAATCTGATTTTCAAAGTTATGCTTGTTTGGTTAAATTTGTTGCAATTAATTTCAATATTTTACTTTTTCATTCTAACATATTGAACCAAATTCTCGATTCTATTCTTTTAATTTTCATTAATTTCAATTTCGTTTGGTGTTTTGTAGTCTAAAGTGTTACCGTTTCTTTTTTAATCCTTAAATGTCTTGCATGGGTCAATTTGACACAGGTCACTTTTTACAATTTTCTTTGCTCTGCTTGGGTGCTTTTCTTTAAAGCAGTTAATATTACTAGATTTACGAATTTACTAGTACAGTATGTAAATATGTTTAGCATGTAAGGGTTAAGAATCTCCAAGAAAATTTTGTGCATTTTAAAATTTTGTTCACGCACTCGTATTATATTGTTAAAGCAGTACTAATTTGCATTTTCCGAAATTACGCGCGTCTTTAATATTGAACAGGTGGCAATTGATTTTAAATTCATTTAAAATATTTTTTCTATTTAATTTATATTTAATATGAATTTTTTACCATTTGCAGCTGTATTGTTTATATTTAAATCTATTTCAATCTTTTGTGTGAATATAATTGAGTTTAAAGGTGAGATCCAGACATTTATTTTTGAGTACCACTTCTAAACGGGGAATAGAATGTGAGATGGACCTGCTATTATCTACAGTGATTTCGCATAACACTCTAAATTAGAAATATTGTTTCATTTTATTCAGATATTTGCTCAAATCATAAAATTGGGAGCATTTATTGTAATTTGGCCTCTTGCTGGATTAACTCTTTTGATCTTGAGGTAAATAGAATATCCTTCGATATCGTATAGATTGTTTTTACGAATAGATTACGTTAAAAGCCTCTATGATTTTATAACATTTTGGTGAAAGGCTGTAGAAATATATCTTCCCAATTCTTCCTCTATTGTAAATTAAAATATACCATTTCGTTTAGGATGCCTCTTCCTCTGATGCTCTGAATGCTTTGAAGGAAAATTCACTTCCAGCCTCACTTTACGTTAAGGTATAGCCCTGTACATCTTGACTCTTATTCATAAAATTTAGCATTAATGGGAGAACTGAAAAGTTCGTTGAAAACCATTTATCTAGTAAGACGTGTTTTCTGCATGCTTTCTTTGCAATGGTGTGTTCTGTTTCAGTGATCACTTGTAGAATACTATCATTCGGGGGTAAGGGGGCTTTTCAGAAAAACCTCCCTCAATTATAGAATTTAAACAGTAAAACCCATCTTATTAGTTAGTATGTTAGTGTTAGGTAATCAATTTACCTTGTCCCCCTAACGAAATTTTGTTCAGGCGCCGAACACAGGTCGTCCTAAGTGAAAGTCATTTCTTATTTTAAATTGAAACATTTGTAAGTACTTTTGTATTACCGGTGATCGATATCAATACCATTTTGCTCACTCCTAATTTTTTATTCTTTTTGAGGTTATTTTCAAGGAAAAAGCAAGCTTATGCAATAGCAGTGGTTATTGTTTAAACGACTGTCTGAAATTGTTGAAATAAATTAGTGAGTACAAGTTTTATATAAATTTTAGCAAACCAATTGTCCCACATATAAATTAAATTTTCACTTTTGAATTGTTATTTCAGTCACTGTGGTTGTTCAGTGTTCAATTTTTCAATAAATTAGCATTTAAAAGAAGTGTTTTAACTTTTCCGTTATTGTAGAGTTACTGTTTTTAAATATTAAAAAAGGCTCCACAATTAGGCTACGTTTAGCTAATGTCGGGTTTGATATGCGTCTTAAGTGACCATATGTAAGTTAAATACATGAACAAATCACTTTTATTTTTGCATTTTGAACTGCTACGGTGGATACGTTTTTGTTTTAGATTTTTTTACATTTTCCATTGGTTTGCTGTTAAAGCATTCCTTCTCAATTGATTTGTTAAGAAAACACTAGATTTGTGTTACATTCTTATCCAATAATTAATCCCTAAATAGATATTTTAATCAGTGTCCAATGGGTTTCTTCTTGTCAAACTAGGACATCGTTGAAATGGTGATCCTGTGGAACAGGGTTTGTGTTTAGTCAATGGTTAATTCCAATTGGCGCAAATGGTTGTTTACTGATTGCTAAGTCACATAAATTATTAAGCAATTTCTACATTGCATTTTTATTAACTTGCAATAAATTTACTGATGACAGCGAAAGGCTGTAAATTTTTCGAAATGGATGCAATGGTTATAATATAGATACAGTGGCAGCTGTAGAAAATCATGAAAGTAGAGTTATATTCGATTTTTTTATTGATTTAATTAAAGCCATTTAATCAATATTTTAATAGAATTAAGGATCCCCACAAGTCAATACCAATGCGTTGTTTTATATATATATATTGACCATTGTAAAAGTATACGATATGTACTTAATATATAATCCTGAACAAGTGCACCTTCTTAATTTGCAATGTTTTTATCACATGGCGTATCGTAAGAGCAATCAGACAAAGGATTTTGTTGTTTTAAACTTTTAATTCTAAATACCTCCGTATTTTTCTGAAGCCTTCAATTTCTACAAACTCCGCTATGTATACAGGCCTATCTATATGTTTCATTTTTGATAATAATTTCTCGCTTTCCAATTAATTATCTGGTCTTTACTGTTATGAGTGTTATATGCACAATGCTATAATAATGGGCTAAAGTACAATTGACATGTATATTTAACTCTAATGCGAGTGCGAGTTTTCTAAATGATCTTGATGTTTTTCCAATTTGCACATTTACATTGAAGCGCGGTTTTGTTCATTGTAACATGGCCTCTAATATTACTGATGGGGTAAGTGTTATTCTTTTGCATGAACCGACTCATCCAATCGCATTAGTTTAAGCTATTCACTCGTATTGTTGCCATTGTTTGTTAATAAACATCTCATATTATATCATCGTTATCATATTTAATGATTATGCAAAAATGAGTTAAATGTGAGCAAGAGCTTGACATCGAGATATTCACAAAGTACTATTATTGCATTATATTCCGATTGCAGATTGAAACAAAGTGGTTTTTCCTGCTTATTGTAAATATACGTTTGTAAATATGCTCGTGACATGTCCTTATATATAGTGGAAGACTTTTTATGCAACATAGATCAAGCTAGTCCAATTTTCGATTAAGTCCTTTTCGCATGAAGCTGACCATAGTTACAAAAAAAATTGAGCATAATTGTAAATCTAAGTTTAATTTCTTCGAAAATTATTATTATTAATGCGAATTTTACAATTCCTTTGTGTACAAGTATGAGTAACGATGTTGGCACTCACTGTTTTTAGCCTCCCAGTATTATTTTCATTAACATTGGAGTCAGACTAGTCAACGAGCCGAGCCGAGCTTGAGCACAGTATTTGATATACAACGAGCCCAAAACGAGCCTATTTTAGGCAAAGCAAGTTTATAGTTCTGCTTGTTAATTTGATTATGGAGATTTTTCTTATTTTTTGCAGTCAGAATGCCTTTCCTATAATCTTATTTAAGAAATGTTTATTAAATAATAGGAAGAGCTATGTAAAAAATTCTTTGAGCAAAATATTTTTAAACGAGACTCATTCAAAGATTTGGAAATGTCGGTTCGTTGACAAGTCTGAACTGCATATTTAAACCACTTTGGTGAGATCGCAATATCGTCAAAATGTCTTCCTGTTACCTACATTTGAAATAGGAGTACTCCACGTTTTGGAATGTAAATATAGCTGCCCACTTTGTAATAGATGCATATGCCTATGCAATGCTTTTTGATTATGCAGTAATTTAATATATTCCTAGCAAATTTGCGAAGAAATGTTTATACACATGCACCATCGTATTGACAAGCGCAAGCGTAAGCTGTATAAGCGGCGCAAAAAGATGACAAAGCGCAACCGGGATAGGCGAGGGTTAAAAGAACACAGAACACAGGAGAAAAAAATTGAATTAATACCAAGTTTTATTAGGATGTATGCATTTAGATTTAGAAGTGTTATTAATTTCACAACGCTAGCATACATATTAGATAAGTGCGGGAAAATTTCCATTTGTGCATTGTATATTGCAAATTTTAAGTTAGATGGTATTCGACTATTCCAAATTTTTTAAGCTACCGAAAGACGGCACTTTCATTTCAAATTGCAAATACAAAGCAAAGATAAGCAAAAAAATATACTGCTAAGAGCAAGTTCAACTTGAAGCAAAATCATACGATTACTCACAAAGACGATCTGTTGTTTAAAAAGGAACTGGAAAGGAATCGCCAAGTAGTTGATTCTGGACAGTATATGTAAACTTTTTCTTGTAATGCAATCAAATTATCAGTAACGCCATTTCCGAAGCAAGATATAATTACAGAGGCTATAATTAAAAGTCTTATTGGGCGGGAAATCTCCCTGTTACTTGATAAAAAGAATAATTAGGCAACCGCAAGCAATAAGTACACACAATTGAAGTGTAATAAAAGAGGCATTTAGACAAATCTCTTCATTATTAGATTCCTCTGGGGAAAACGAAGAACTGAATGAAGATAGATTCATTGTTGAGCTGGATGAACCAAGAACAGTTAGTTGGATCGGATGCAGTGCCCATTTAATTCAACTAGTTGTTGGTGACGGGTTAAAAACGAGCGACTCATTTACCAGATTGAGAACCGCTCTCAGTAAGTGCCAGAAATTGCACAACTAGATCATAAGTCTAAGAACTTCATCAAAAAACTAGAAAAACCCATTGTACAAAGAACTGAAGTAAGATGGAATTTGACCTTGAAAATGATTGCTTCAATTCTCCAAGTTGAAATTATTAATGCTGCTTTGGAAAATAGCTCTAGACAAGCCTGAACGCTTGTTAAGAAATGAATTTACTCTCTAAATTTACTGACGTGCTCTATCTGTTTTGTATATCACTAACGAATTCCAAAAGCAACATTCTGTTACCATGCATCTGGTAATTCCAACTATATTACTTCTTGAAAAAGTCTTAAAATCTGTTAATTTGAATGAGATACCTTCGTTGTACGATGTAAAGCAGGCCCTAACAAATGGATTTGAGAAACGTTTTAAGTTTCTGGATACTTCAAAGCCTTACGTTATTGCAACAATATTAGATCCCTGCACAAGAATGTCATTTACCAAATCTTACTCGACATTTTTGAAATTTTCCGAAGAAAAATGTAAACACATTTTCCTCAGAGTTTGGAAATTGTGAGAGGAGTTTGCAAACAAGTCAAGATAACGTCATCAAGAATGATGATATCCCGTCACAAAGTAAAAGCAAAAGACTTTGCCTTCATGACTTCAGGGCAACTACAAGTCAATCTGAGCGAATCAACAGTAGTCGAGCAGAGACTTACCTGTATTCTGATCTCCTACCACCCTGTGACACACTTAAGTTTTGGAGTACATATACAGGTCCACTAAAAACATGGCAAGTTTATCAATAAAAGCAGCGTGGAAAGATTATTCTCAGCATCTGGTGACACCTTTCAAAAAAAAGAAATCGTCTTGGAGGTGTTTCATTGTAAAATTTGTTGTTGTTACGTGTCAATCATGAATAAATCATTGAAAAAAATTAATTCAAAAATTCGTTATTTAAAATAAATCGAATCAAATATATTAGTGGTAATGCTCATAATTTTGATTGGAGACATATCATTTCGGAAAAAGCATCGATTCAAGCGTCCATAGAGTAGACTCTTTACAATAGTAAAATTTATGATAAACATATTTATCACCACATTCGAAATGTTTTTTAATTTTTTGTACATTGCCATATTATTTCTTTTTTGACTATGATTTGAGTGTAGTTCAATATTTTTCGGAACTTTTATCGCACTCAAAATTAAAATAGTAGATTTTATTCTAAAAGCAAAAGTGAAAATAAACTAAATTTCATAAGCGTTAAAGCGAAGACACAAAAGCTCAAGCGGTGATAAGTGAAACATGAAAAAGCGATGATAAGCGAAAATTTTATAAACCATCATTGAAGTAGAATAGAATATTATTTAACATCTAATATATAATATTAAAGATCGATATTACTGTACTATTAATCATGAAAGTGAAGTTCAATTACTACGCATAAACTGGTAAATTTAAATAATGCTGGTCGTGGCCAGTATAAAAACAGAAGAAATAAATAACGAATGTTGATGCAGCAAGAAATGGAAACAACTTTGTCATTGCACTATTGCGTACAGAATTGAAAAAGGATGTTATTATCAACAAAACCACGTAATCAGACGATGATGATATGAATGAATTGTGTAAAGAACAATTATCAAATGAACCAACTATTTCTGTTAAGGTCCTGAATTCAAAAATGACTGTAGAACAGATATTTGATTATGGAGGTGATTAACGGTGAATCAAATATCATGAGAAATGATGAGAGGATGGGACACACCTATGCACGGCTACTTCCCTTAGTACTTAATGTTTCCCATCGTGAACGTTGCACCATTTTTGATTAGTTAGTTTTTTGTTTGAAATTGAAATTGATTTTTGTTTTAACGAAATAGTTATTTCATGGGTACGTAATTGATGGCTTATATATGAAATAGCATTTTGCTGATCGAAATCGATTTCTAAATGCTGTAGTTTGAAATGTTGGTCACAACTTGTATTGATCCGCGGTGCGTCATTCATCAGTTAAGCATGATAAGGTTAATTCAACAAGAGCTGCACTTAAACACCTGATCAAAGTTTGATCACCAACACAAAGACATCATTGTGGAGATGATCATTTTAGCTTACGCTTTGATATTGAGTGGCATTTGTATAGTCTCAGTCTGAAGGCTTGCGACATTTGAATTTGGGGATACCTTAAGACAAACTGATAACATCCTAAGCCTCAATCACTCCCTGAGCTGAAGGATAAGATCAGAGAAGAACTATTTATGATGTTTAGCAAAATTTAATGCCGTTATGTGCCATTTTTTGAATTAATTGGAAAAATTCGTTGATAAACAAGGTTTATAAGTAAACTTTTGAAAATGATGAGTTTGCATGTTTAAAAGGGCGCTCTACTGCTCACTACTTAGTAATGTTAATATCTTCATGGAAGCTGATGCTTGATAAAAAATACGTTTTTAAGAGTCATTATGATTGGTTATATTAAAGCTTTCAATACATTTGTCTCGCTTATGACAAAGAGGAAATGGTCGGGTGAAAAAAGGAACTACCCAAGCGGAATATCAGATAATGCTTCAGCTGACCAAGTGGGAAAAACTGTTTTGTGTAATACACATCAATATTGAACATATTTAAGACATAAATTATTTGAAACTGTCAATATCATATGTGGGATAGCAATTATTGGTACACATCAGATAAGAAAGCCTAATGATATCATAAAACATAGAATTTTAAAAGAATTTATAAAATCATAGAAATATCAAAATCATTCATTACACTCTTTTAAAAGACAAAAGATTGTCCGCTCCAACTTCCCAGGATGTATACGAATATTATTTGGTCGTGACTCATGTAAGCAATTTATCAGAGCCAAACCGATGTGTCTAGGGTTGAAAAATTGAGTCCTTGCAAGTTCCACTAGAATGTCCTACCATACCCAAAAATGCATATGAAAGAAAACCAGTTGAACTAAGTGAAGAAACACTGGGATCACGTGTAATAAACAGAGCTCTGAACGTTTTCGCCGGCCCTGCTACCATATAGTTATAAACTGTTAGTCAATCTTGTAAAGAATGGGTTTCAAGCAACAGGAACATTGCAAAATGCTCGCATTGAAAATTATCCATTGATGTAAATAAAAAAATTGAAAGATGTACGTTGGAATATTGATAACCCCCTGATAAAATCGAAATTTGCAGATGGAATGAGAATACTATCGTCAGTTTGCAGTGATGCAAGTGGATTAGAACCCTTTCTGAAGTAAAATGATGAAAGGATAAGCGTCAAGCACCCTGTCATTATTGGTCTTTATAACAGAACGACAGACTGACCACTTGGTTGAATTTTATTAGGGAACTTGACATTGATCTGAAAATAATGACTTTTTAGGGACCTCAGTCATAGAATGACCTAATAACATATGACCTCAAGTAACATTCCTCACAAAAGTTAATAAAAACCGGCTTTTTAGATACCCTTAGTATATTCTTACAAATCACCCAGAAGAAATTCATAGCAGACAGTGTGATTTTCTACCAAAATGTAAGTTTGTAGCAATACACTGAATGTATACATGTAGATTGCAGAAAACCCGATCAAAACAGACGAACGACAAAATTTAAACTGAAAAGATCTCAATATGACAATAAACCTGGTACATTATGTATTTACTATACTTTAATATCAAAATATTGATTATTAAGTTTCTATGGTTGTCATTCAATTAAGTATGACCCGACCCAACCATAACCCAAATAGTTTATTTTATTGTTCAAGTATTCTAAAAAGTGCTTAAGTTAATAAATAAATGTAAGGTCTATTGATGTGATACATGTATTTAAAATATTTGATAACATGGTTAATATTTTGAGCCTGGAACGCCTGTGAAAATGTCTAAGTTGAGGAATTTTTTGGGATAAGTACCACGATTGGCAAATGAATTTCACACAAGAACGTACAATAGAGTTTGTTTTAGCTCTTCGGAAAATTTAGATCTTAATAATCTATTTTTTTCTAATTAACAGGTTTTGAGTAATATTATCAAGCTAATTGAAAAAAGCAAAATTTATTGAAAAGCACATCAGGTAATCTATAACAAAATATTAGAATTGCCTCTTTCTTCAATAGGGAACCCCGTAGGGGTGAATCAAGTGAAGAAAGAGTATGAAAGTTAAAAATATAATACCTAGGAAGATACTATCCAAAAAACCTTAACTTTAAAGTGATGATAAGGTAATACGATTGTCTAATATGTAGCTAGGAATTGATGCAGAAAAATTATGAATACTTCAAGTATTTCACAGTTCATTGCTCTGTTATGTTGCGATTTCTTAAATTCGGAAAAACATTATATTTTACTTCACACATTTTGCATTAACATTGAATTAAATGCAAATTAATTTTCGAAATGACTAGTTTATAAACCCTAATTCAATAATAAAGTTCAAGAGTCCGAACACAAATACTTTTCGAATTTTCACTTGAAATCATATTTTTTATCATTTAAATTTCAATAGATTTTATTATGATAAAAATTGCAATGTAGAATTTTAAGTATTAATTCATTAAATTAGTTTCATTCGACAAAAAAGGAAAAAGAATTTAATTCACAAACTGGTAAGGTAATTTCATCCTTTTCATTTGGAGTGGGGCTTTATATTTAAATCAGTTAAATGTTCATTTTATATCAGGTGATTATAAAATACATGCTGATTTTACTTTGTTAAATATTAAGTATTCTATTCAATTATTAATTTTAAAAAACTAGCTATATTTAAGAAAACATACAAAACAAATTTTAAAAGTTTTTAAATCCTTGAGCATTAAGGGTAAAACGACACCATCATTTTCTTCAGGGGCAGCATTGTGTGCAAATTTCAATTCACACAATGGTTGATTTTCGACTGGTCGACTGGGACGTATACCTGCTATATGTACGTCATGCACTTCTAGTAGTTCTCCATCCGCATTCTCAGCACACTTCGTCCAGCCGCAGACATCCCATAATGAAACTAACTGGCATATAGATTTCACTGCTCTTCGCAGATCTGCAATGTCTATCTTCTCTATACCTTCTTTGATTCGGATATAAACATCTCCGTGAGATGGGCGGATATTGTCGGGATGCCAAGCTTTATCCATTAATGAACACCTTTGAAGCAATTACATAGCCAGGATTCGTCTTGCCTACACAAACAGTTTCCTTGCCATCACACATTGAACATCGGCACATGTCCGGCACTAAATCAATGGATTTCAGAACTACCTTCTGCTTGAAGAGTCTAAAACCGAAGAATGCTGATGACTGGCGCACAGCTGGTACAGGCACTTCTTTTGCATTTGTTAGGTGGGACATCAAAAAAAGGGAATCGTGTAACAATTATCTTGTTGTTACTATCATTACCCAAATAGTCCACACTATAGGGCTCCAAAACGCAGACGCTTGACCCAATCCCAACTCCTTCGCACATGAAAAGCTTCGAGGTTTCACTTGCTGAATGCGTAAATACTGCAAAGGTTTCTCCTGATCTATTTTCCAAGAGTACTACGAGATGGCTGTAGTTTGCTGCTGACTCCCGACAATGAATTCCTTCCATCATTTCCAATGCAGGTGTCTTCTCCATCATCATCCACTTGAGATATAGTTACTTGTTTCGCATTTGATGATAATTTATGAAGTGGTTCAGTGTGTAATTTAACGTGTGTCATTATGAAATTGATATAAACTTACGATTTTTAATTCTTAAGTACTGATAGTTTTGTTCCTATTGGATATTTCAAGCTAGTTTGTTTGAAGTATTTCCGATATATTCAAACACAATTTCCAATTGGTTCGCTGGACATCAAAACAAAACTTACGACTGTGTACTTAGTAAAGTAATGCCTAATCATAGTATTAACGAGTCAAGTGTTGGGAGATGATAATTAAGTACGGTACAACTTGCTTTGGAAATATCACCAATAGGAAATCCTTTCGGTTTTATAAAGAATGCTGACAAAACTAATCAGCAATGTTTACCCTCATTTAAGAAAGTGTTCTTAAACCACAAATCAAGCTGGATAATAAGATAATTAACTAATGCGCATAAACATCAAGAATTATTATTGATTGATAGAATCAACCAAATTACACTTTTTGATAACATAACTTAGCAAAGAAATATGCGTTTGATAAAAAGGACACCAATATTTCTCTGATTGTCTTACGCCCGGGATGTGATACAACACGGGACGGACAAAAAAATGCACTTAGTTTATTATTTGTTTATACATTAATGTATGGTTTAACTTATCAAGCAAAGAGTAATCTATTGAAAAATTTTGACAATTGGACTAAATTTAGGTCGGTGGTCCCTCCAAAATATGATCAATAAGGTCAAAAAACCAAAAAATATAAAATTTTCCCGATTTTTGTGAAATTACTCGTCTTAACAGAATTCTATCAATTTATGATATTAAGAAGTTGTCCGCAGAACATGCTAAGCTTAAGAAATTTGCATGTTGTATCTCAATACGATCAAAATTCATCAAACGCGAATGTAGTTTGTAGGCAATTTCCGTATAACATAGACCTATTTGAAGGAATGTCGAATATCAATAATTTTTTTGTAAAAAATACTAATGTTATAGTCCCTAAAAACATTTTGTTGACTAGTAGTGAATGAGGATTATATAAAAAAATTTCGTTTTAATTCTATCAATAGCTTTTGAGTAATATTATTATGATCTTCAAGATTAAGTGCAATAATACGCAATTAGTTTAGAGTAGAGTAGTGTAAAACATTAGAATGATATTTTTTTCTGCATGAAGTAATTAATGTGGCTCAAGTAAAGAAATGCTAAAAAGGGTCTAAAATAATAATTCTATCAAAATTCTATTCCAAGATCTTCATCATCATTGTGATGTTAGAACACTATGAATGTTCACTTTCAAAACTAACTCCATTTATAAAAATAAAGTTTCTATGACATGCGGATCATATTTCAACATTTTCCAACTTAAAATTCCTTACATGTTTAAAATCCCCAATGTTCCTGAAGTTTATACTAAAATTTTCATAACTGATTTTTGAATATTATAGTTTGAAATATTAATTCAACTTACACATATACTCACAATATACTCACATACATACACACACCGTAGGTACTAACAATCACAAAAACACCCAGCGGAGCTTCAACTGGGTCAGTCTACAACGCCCATTTCTCACATTAACGATCTTGCAATCCACCCTGCACTGAACAGCATCATCCCGGCCGTCAATCAATTTTGCCCAAGAGAATCTGGCTATGAGCGCAGAAGTGGCCTTACATTTGCCCATTCCATCTGAAATATACTGAGGGTTTAGGGAGTTTAAGGGACTTTCAAAAAATAGTTACCATTTAGTGACTTTTAGACGATGCTCCCTAATCAGGGACCAAGTGGTCAGTCTACAGAGCGATGAGCGCTATTGATTTGGTGGACAGAGCTTTGTCCGACTTCAGGCTCTCTATTCATGCAAAGAATTAGTACTGGTCTCTTCTGATGAAATATTGGATTCGTGTATTGTTGGTGACTATAACGTATTGTTACAGATTACGCTTTAAGCAGTACTTCTTTGAACAACACATTGTAAGCATTTTCCTGTAAGAGTTAGCCAACAGCTTCTTTATGTAACCCAAGTTCTTTCAAAGTAGCTGTTGAACTCTGGTTTGATACTATTTGACACTACCTTAACCCTGACCCTGATTATAACTGTGTAGTTTGTACAAAGAACTGTTGTAAGACATGCAGCAAATGCCTTAGCAGCATACATGTAAAGACATGGTTTCAACTGCTCCATGAAAAATGAAATAAACTAAATGCAACTATTAACAGTAAATTCCATGAAACTTGATGGTCACGCAGAAACCCAGTTTCCTCTTGCTTGGAAAAGTTCGTGACTGGTTGAACAAGGTCCGTAGAAAATGAGCGTGGCTGGGCTTGATTACAACATAAGTTGCAAATCATTTCGGTATTTTCACAATACAAACTTGTATTTATAGATAACCCACAAAATAAAAAAATCCACATCAATGGGTTTTTGAGATTATTGATAAAATGAATAGAAAACAATTCGACTATATTAATATACATAGTTTTACTAGATATATAATTTTTATATGCATGAATTAAAATTTCTCTAAGAAACTTAAAAAAATAAGTTATCTTAAAAATAGAGCAAAATTAATTGTTAAAAAAAGTCTTTTACAACTCTGAAAAGGCAGAAATTGTGTTAATTATACTAAACCCATCCTATAATTGAAGGCTTAAACAGTGACTTTATCCACTTTTTCTAAATTTTGGAATTGCATTTTCATTCCATAAAATATTTAAATACACTGGCAAATGTGTTGAAAAAATATGAAAATGCTGACTTAAAATTCGTATTGCACTTAAGATTATGAATAAATAATAAATGAGTAAAACGTCATTTGTAAAAATTTTCCATACAAAATTAACAGAAGCGTTTTGAGGATATGACAGAAATTTAGTGAATAATCCAGGAAAATACAGCATCAATAAATTTAGGGCAAGATTCTAATTGTGACAGAAAACTAATGTTATTGTTTTTCACGAGGAAGCGAATGAATTAAATATTGAAGAATCAATAGCATCTAATGAAAAATTGAGAATGGATAACACAAAACCTAATTTAAAGGCGAATTGAATTGAAGGAATATCGATTCCATAATTAAAAATGCTAATCCAACAGTTACGCAAGAAGCATGAAATTACCAAAGAACTAAGCAGGAATAATATACACAATAATATATATGAAACTCCACCTTTGACTGCTCTTTTTCAAGAGAATGACGCTGACTTTCCGAATTCCGCAGCCGGTTTTCTAGTGATTGCGTCTAAATTAATTGCTTGTAAATGATTATAATATATTTCCAACATAACGCATTTCATAAATATACTAATAATTATATTTTTCTGATCGGGAACAGCAAAAAGTTACAAATTTTGGTTGCATTATATACAATTTCTTAATAATAAACTCAGAAAAATTCGTATAACTGTATATTACTTGAAATACATTGAGTTATGACTTACTAAAAATTTTTTACATAGGGCTAAATGTAAATGTTCGCATATTTAATTTTACGATAGTTTATATATATATGTATATATAGATATAAAAATATACGTACATATGTAATGAAGTAAATTAAAACGATTAAAAATGTATTGTTAAAAGTCATTAAATGTACAAAGCAATTATACTCTAATTTACAAGTACTCTAGTGACATTGTGCCGTCTTGTGGTAACCCCGAGGAAAGGTATTCATAGTAAACATTTAAGTATTCTTAGTAAACATCTTGACATATCAGTACATCTCCCTTTTTTAGCTGGTTGCTATGCCAGACGGACTGGACATACATAGTAGTCGGGAATAGGTCGATTCCATTACGTTTTGATCTCCTTAGAGGAGGAGTTATATCCTTTGACTGATGCTGTAACATCTGGCTATTACTAACTTCTGATGATTCTTCCTTAGCTTTATCATTTTTGTTTCTCTCTTCATCATATGTTTCCATTGCAAATGAATAGTCTCGTGTTCTGCTTTCTCTTTTGCAGAGTAAAGGAATCAAGTGTTGCCTGTTTCTTTGAATCATTCTGTTGCCCACTTTGATAATATAAGATCGTAGTGACTTTCCTTATTTCACAACCTTGTCAATAGTTTTTAAGTGACACAATCCTAACAATCGCTCCTCTTTCCAAACCGCAAAGTTCCCTTGATTTCATACCGTATCTTTTCTTTTGTTGACCCTGATATTTCCTCATTGAATGTCTTCCCTATTACGTTTGGTTTTAGTAACTTTCCCTTCATTAATTGATTTGATTTTAATAGTCTGTTATAAAACAGTTGTGCTGGGGAGAATTGACTGATTACTAAGGGTATATTGTTATAATCCAATAATGATAGCCGGAACTCATTCCCCTTCTTAAATAGACTTTTAAATGTTTTTACTCCTTTCTCGGCGAGTGAGTTGGATTGGGGGTACTTTTGGCTGCTGTTGGTTACTTAAATTCCAACCTCATGTGCAAATTCTTTAAAGTCCATAGAACCAAACGGATTGTTATCAGCAATTATCTCATCGGGAATTCCGTGTACTGATATCAGGTCTTTTATTAATTTCATACGTACTCTTTCCATTAACTTGGCAGCACTGTAGATATTTGAAAAAACAGTCAACGCATATCAAGAATGTTATATTTGAGATTTCGGCAATATCCAAATCAATTTTTTGAAAAGGAAAGTCTGGCCTTCTGTATAGTATTAATGTTTCTCGTTGGCTGTTAGGTTGGTGCATTTTACAGTGGTTGCAACTTGAAACAAATGGTTCTATATCCTGAGAGATATTAGGCCAAAATAAGAATTGTCTTGTATATTCCTTTGTTTTGAGGATTCCCAGATGTGACGATGTACCAATGAAAGAACCTGTTTTCGGTATGACTTGTGAATATTCACCTTTCCTTGTTTCATTATTTAGCCTTCCTTACAGTAAAGGTCATGCCTTATTTTATGCAGATGTTTTTGCTCTGCAGACTGAAGTAATCTTTCCTCGGGCCACTCAGAATTATGGAACTTAAGCATTTCTCCAGAGTCTTTGTCGTCTTCTGTTTCCCGTTTGATCCAAATCCAAAATTTTGTTAGAAACGTCTACTGTATAAATTGCCAAGGATAACTTTTTTCTATATCGCTGCTTTTGATTTGTGGTAAGCTCAATCTTGAGAGAACATCAGCTAACAACAACTCTTCCCGGTTTCCTTCAACAACTCTATTGGCAAGGCGAATTCACCACGATCTTATATTATCAAAGGTAAGTCGAATATCCCCATTTAACTTTTCAACAATGACCATACTTCCTACCCATTGTGTTGGCTCCTCGACCATTCTGATCATGTCTACGTCTTCAAGGGCTTACAGCTTTTGCTTTAGTTTCGGTATTATAGTTAAAGGGTACTTCCTCGGTGGGTGCATGACTGGTCTTGCAGGATCAATTAATGGAATTTCATATGTTCTTCTACGTTGCGATATCCAATAAAAACATCTTTGTATTTGGAAAGTACATTTTCAAAGTTTTTTGGCCCGGCATTGATTAATTGGTTTATTGCGACCTTCAGGGCCTGAACCGAAAAGAAGGATTCTTTGATGGTTTCTGTATGGTATGCACTTCGTTGTCTTTAGATGACTTGAATCGAACACTGAACACGTCTGCTTTTAGTGAAGAATGTAGTCCTAGAATAGGTTTGAATTAGTGCTCACTACCAAGAATTTCGTCTTAAGTTCCATATTATTACGGCCTACGATTATTGGCAGCTTAACTTCTCCCATTACTGGAATATCTGTCCACAATATCCAATTAATTTTCCATTCGCAAGATAAATTTGCAGTTTTGATTGATTGCATTTTTCTACTTCATTAAACACTGAGACAGGCAATACGTTACATTGCCCACCTGAGTCGACTTTCATGTGTGCAGGTTAGTTTAGGATTCTGACAGTAGCATGGATTTCTTTGTGCTTCATGTTTCTTAATAAATTAGGTGGTTGGGAGTTTCGTAGTACGACACACTCATATCAGAATTGGTATCAGCTTCACTGGAAATGTCTTCATGCTGAGTTTCCTCAAGTTCGTTTAATAGTTGATACGTGTTTCCATTATAATTATACCGTTGTTGGTATGCCCTCACATCGTATTGCAAAGTGATTAGGTTTAAAGCATTTTTTGCAGGTTTGTCCAAATGCGGGACAACTTCTTGGCTCATTTTTGTTTATATATATATATATATATATATATATAAGGTGCCCATTATAAATCGGCACAATTCAAAAAACCATAAAACAAAAATTTCCAAAATAATTTATTAAAGTGAAAAATTTACAAAGTGTACCTTACATATCAATGCATTTTTGTAAACGTTTAATCCTACTGGCACAAGCTTTCTGTATTGTCTCTTGAGGGATTTCGTTCCAACAATCAACAAGCACTGCCTTCAGCTGGTCGATATTCTCAATGTCGGGCGGTTGGCTGAAACCGAAGCGAGAAGTATTCCCCAACTTGCATAGTCAAGAACATTAAAATCTGGGCTCTTGCCTGCCCATTCTTCCGATGTGATAAAGTCAGGTGTGTTATGTCGTAGCCATTCAATAGTGGCTTTTGCAGTGTGAGCGCCTGCCCCATCCTTTCGACAAACCCAACTCAGTTAATATTTATCTCTGACTGGAATGCCGCCTCCTCTTGTCAGGAGGAGTTACTGCCATGGAGACAATATCTTGTTTTACTGGCGTGGTTGCAACGTTAGAAGTTCCTACCTTACGTTGACTAGCTGTTTTTTGTACACCATCATGATTCAGTGATCGATAGACGCGATCCATTTGCGTTTTACTAATTTCAGCAAAGAAGTTAGGTAAAATTTCAGCAGATTTAGTGAGTCCCCATGTTGGTTGTTCTTGTTTGAATAAAATAATTACCTGTCTTTGAAAATCAGCTGCGCCATTTAGCTGAAGAGATAATGAATTTAATGAATAATAATGTTAATATCGTATCTGAAAGAATGAGTTATTCTGATTGGCTAACAGATTACAACAAATAACAGACGCGTAAATGAATGCTTATCATTTACAAAAATATACTTTGTAAATTTTTCACTTTCATAAATTATTTTGGAAATATTTCTTTTATGCTTTTTTTGAATTGTGTCGATTTTTAATGGGCACGCTGAATATATATATATANACCAGCTTTCTACAATAATCATCAGTAATCTCTGTGCACCATACCACTTTAATTTGCTCCTTCAGATCGTCGAGTGATGTGCATTGGCGCTTCCTCAGAGAGTTTTTGAGGTGATGCCAGCAATTTTCTAAGACGTTGAGGTCTGAGGAGTTTCCCGACCAGTTCTTAAGCAGCCGAAAGTCTTGTGATGCAATTCACTGTTTCACAATACAACTTTGGCGCAGTGGCAAGGAGCACCATCTTGTTGTAGTACAAATGTTCCGCGTAGCTGCATAAACATGGGAACTTTCTCCTAAATTATTTTGAGATACGCCTTGGCTGTGACTGTCTCATTGTGAGGATCAAAATGCAGACCAGCACGCCCATTCGCAGTTATAGCACCCCAAATAATCACAGAAGATGCTGAGCGGACAGTTTGTTGCGTGTAACGTGTGTTGAATCTTTGGTTTCTTGGTAATCGAACGTGTGGCCGGTATGATGTAAACTGACAAATCTTGGATTCGTCACTACACATTACTTGATGCCACATTTCAGGGGTGTAGTGTTGGTATTGCCTATAGAAGCGCAACCATCTTTAAAGACAATCAGGGTTTGGCTGCCGGTCTCACGATGGAAAGTCAAAGGTAGTATTCAATCGACGCCTAATGGTGCGTGTTGATACATTCTGCACTACTGCACCTAGATTTGCTTTGACTTCACAAGATGAAGAGAATGGTTGATTGACGACGTATCAGTGAATGAGATGGTCAGTCCGAGGGGTTGTCACTTTGTCACTTTTGGTCTTCCAGACCGCTTGCGAGAGGAAAAATTTTGCAGTTGCTGATAGCGAGTAACACTTCTGGATACCAAAGATACTGATACGCCCTTTCTAGCAGCTATAGCGCGATAATTGTACACTTCCTCGTTACAAATATGAATTTGAACACAATTTGTTGGTGAAATTTCAACACCAAGGACCATATTTCAAAATATAATGATAGTTCTTTTTCAGTGAAAATGTACATGTGTAAATCTAAAGTTGTGTAAAATTTGATTGGCTAAATTAATCTGTTGAAATTCTAAGAAAACATTGGGAATTCCAGGAATTTTACGAAGCTTCCAGGAAATAGCATAAAACACGCTTTAGACAGGTTACTGTTCCCAAACTTTTAGCCAGTACTGTATATATGTCACAGAATAAACGTCGAAAATTATTAGCACGGAACAATTTTATTAATGCAAATAAAAACAAAATACACTGAAAAAGCAATATTTAATGATATGGTAATTATAACATGTGTTCAAAATGTCTTCTATTCTGATTAGAAAAAAGTTCAAGGCGATCAAGTAAATTGAATGAGATGAGCATTGAATTTCATATACTGGTTTTTTATGTGATGTGTAAAAATTTTCCTCATTACATTTGCATCTCCAAATGTTTCAGATAAAAAATTGCAAACATCCTTATGAATGTGTGGTAGAGCACCATTTGGTGTGAACACTGATCAAGAGCACAAAGAATGAATTTTTCAAAAAGGAACAAGATGATTTTATAAAATCTCTAGATATTTCATGCCATCAATGGTACCATCTTTAATCAGAAAATTGGAATAAACATTATTTTTGGCATTTCAATATTTCCTGAGAAAGCTGAAAACACTTTAAAGATCTACACCACTTTCTGCAGCTATTTGCCTAATGGAACTTGTTATCATAGTTGTTCTGGTTTCAACAGTGGATTTAGCAACTTTCACATTTGCAATTATCTCTGCATTTTCAAAAAAATTTAATGTGCTACATCGGGTTTTTGGGGATTTGCATCTGCAGTTTCCTCGAATCTTTTGACACAATCACGAAGATATTTCGCACAATTTGAACTTAGCTTTAACATATGAATGTGTTTATTATATGTCAGAATTTGGTGTATCTAACGCGAATATATGTACATATACACTAATAATTAGAATTTCAAAATTCTGTAAATACCTAGCAACAACGTTTTTGAGCTTAGAAAAGTAGTTAGGGAAATATTATTCCTCCAAATAAACAAATGATTAATACCTCTTTGCTATGTTCAGCCTTCTCTGATTTTATTTGCTCAGTAAGACTTTCCAATTCAGATTGGATCTTCAAAAATTTCTCATTTTCATGTATCTCATTTCTCAATGCGAGCTTTTCCAACTCCTTCATCTCCAGTTCCATTGCACGCTTCTCTTGATCCAAAGCAGACATCTAAAGAAAATGTTGATGCCTACAGACTAAATTCTAAAACATTGTTTGCAACTGAAATATACGCTTAAATTGGTCTGCAAAAAAGTGCAATTTATGATCAATTTATACAATTAAAAAACGAAAACACACACACACATATATATATATATATACATAATATGCAAATCATACCTCTCTGTCATACATTTCTCTTTGCACTTGGATCTTTTCTTTGAGACGTTGGACTTCTTCTTGCCATTTATTAATCTTTAACTCGAAAGTGGCTTTGTCATTGTTCTAAATATTACAGTACTCCTTACATAAAATTTCTAAAACCATTTAGTTGTTTAGGAGAACAAAACGTTGCTTTTAAACTGAAACATTAAAATATGTACCCTTAGACTAGTAGATTTATCTTGCAATTTGAAGTATCTGTCTTGTTCATGACGTAGTTCATTTTCAATGTCTTTTACAAGATTTTTGGATTGATCCAAATGGAGCTTGAGGGTGTCTTGATCACGTAAAAACTCATTGAACTTAGAATTAATGACCTTTTGGAGATCCATCAGCGCCCTTCCAGATAAATCCATGTCATGATAGGGATACACCTAAAATAAATCAGCGTTTCTAATAAAAGAAGATTTAGATAGATGTTTATGCATTAATAGCATGGGTATATCAGGTTTAATATGTTTATATAAATGTTACTCTTAATTTAATTAATTCCAAGTACAGCACTTACATCCCCACCATTTTTCTCGACATTGATAGTCATTTCTTGAATGTGACGTAAAAGGTCTTCGGGCTTTATTGAAGCTGCCAAGTTTTCTTTTATTTGAAGTTGCAACTCCTTGACACGGTCCTTCAATGAATCATTACTTGTCTAAAAATCAAATAGGTCATAAAAGTAATTATTAAAAAAAGAAAAGCAAATGATTAATATCGAGCTTCAATAACCTAAGATGGGAACAGAATTTAAAAAACCCAAAAAATATTGGAACTTTAAAATAACTAGGGCACCTTTGATGACGATAATTGAACAGAGAGATTTTTAATTTCAGAGTCTTTTTTATCAACCTCTTCCAAGCGTTTGTGTAGGTCTTCACTTCTTCGTTTTTCAGCACGTAATTGTGCATTAAGTGCTTCGCGCTCTGCCTATAAACATTAAATTTAGATGAATAAACTTAAGTCAATGACTTAAAGATTAAAAGTGAACTAGAGAGAAGTTACTGATTTATAGTCCATGCTAATGATCACAGTAATTGAAGACTTATCAACAGGAATTGCAAGCCATTAATGAAGCGATTTAATAGATGCTAGTGCAAACTAAATTTCAGAGTTTGAAGTAAGTAATAGTTAGCAATCTGGCACTTTTAATTACTTCCTATAAAATTTAAGCAACTTTGTAAACATACAAAAGTAATGTAATATGCTAATGAATTCAAAGTATTAATGGTTTACAATCCCTAAAAGTAATACAGCTAACTAATATATCAAGCACGTGCAATGCTATTGAATAATCATCTACCATTCTTTCTTCCAAACGGAGCGTTACTCGCTGCAATAAATATTATGAATGATTTTAGAAAGTAAAAATTACAGACTGCGAAGTCAAATAAATGAGTGTGGCACGGCTGTATACACATAAAAGTGCTACATGTTGTTGGCATGTTTTCTTCATTAGAGTAGCCTCACTTATTAGTGAGTGCCAATATAGGCTTTCACACTGCAGAGAAGATGCGTTGCTGCTATAAAAATTTTTGTGTATGCCGATGGCAACTAAGATTAGAAAAAATGTGTGAACGGCTGCAGTGGAAAGAAATGCCCTAAATATTAAATTTTCAATAACTGAAACGTTTTAATGTTGTTGACATTAGGACTATGCCATACCTATTCATTAAGACCTAAAAATGATAAGAAAAAGTGATAGCTAGAACGGGTATTTTGGATAACCCCATTGTCAGTTAATGTGTTAATAAATGCTACAACAGATTACTGCAAGAAACAATCACATTGCAGGATGAAAGGCAATAAAATATTCGTGTTATGCTGCTAAAATTTCTGGAAAGTTACATTCTAATAACTAATTAATGACTGTTTAAAACAAATATTCTCGATTATTTCTTAAAAACGTACTTCTCGCGGAAACTATACCTCTGGAAATTAAGTGTGATAATTACTATATTAAACATTGAACACAAATATAAATTAAAACCTGTGTTTCTTCTCTTAGCTGGCGAACAGCATCACGAAGTACTCCTGCTTCCTTTTCAGCATTTTTCATAGATTCAATTGTGGAAAGATCAGGGTACTTGGACAGCTCTCTCTTAAGATCTTCATTCGATCGTTCTTCATTTTTTAGAATCTCGAGAAGATTTGAGACTTTCTGACAGAAAATAATATGAATTTAGGGTAATTAATGCTTAGAAATATTGATATTCGCTTGTCGCTCGCTACTGTGGAATTGGGCCACTACAAAATTAGAGCATATGCTTAAATGGGCTACTTTCTATTTAACTGACACCTTTACATCAAAAGTACATGTTAATGATACTGTCTAATCGGGACAGCATTCCGCCTAATTGGTCCATTATATATTGTGGGTTTCTTTTGTGATATTAAGGCATCATTAAAAAACTGTTAACTTTGAAACAGTGGAATCTAAAAAACAAATGCCATTGGATGATTTTGTAAAGGCAGTTGTGCACATATTCAATTTCTTTGTCTTTTTTAGTTTTCTCTTGTATTTTAGTAAGTGATTTGAACCTACCTCAATGCAATTTATAATAGATTATACAATACATACATATGTACATTAAATGGCGTTTATATTTAATAAAAACTTAATTTCGGCTTATTGAGGTATTCGGTAAAATGGGGCAACAATGAATTCTCAATGTGGTCCATTTAAGCAGATTTCACTGTACTTGAAAAAATTAACAAAAATTAATATTCCGAAAAAACTGAATTCAGTACAAAAATCCGAAAACGGATTTCACACAACAGCGTAGAATGAAGTACAAGTGTACTCAGACAAAATTTTAAAAGGAAAATTGCATATTATGAGTAAAAAAACTAATTAATACGAAAATTTGTTAATGTTATTTATATCAATCAATATATCAATAAAATACGACAAGAAACTGTCTCCATTCCTTATACAAACATGTCATTCTGTAATTGCAAATACATTTTTAACTTTGCACGATTGCTAATTAAATATTAATCTACACAAGATTTACATTTTGCAGGACTTGGTTGTCGTCATTTTGGCTGGCAAGAGCATTCTTTTCGAGCTGCAGATCATGAAATTTAGATGAATTCTCATTCAGTTGCGCGCGTAAACGATCATTTTCTTTCTTGTATCGTGACATGTCATGCTTCATATGGTTGAGGTATTCAGTCAAACTGGCAATGACACCTTCCAGCTCTGATTTCAATTCGGTTTTATCACGGGAATCATCTAAATATTTTCGAATAAAGGCGTTAATTATTCGCATTTTCAATTAAATTACTTTAAACTATGCATAAAAGCGAAATAACTAGTCAGTGATAAAATTTCTGAACAGAATTAAAAATAGGCTAATTTGAAATTAGTAACAATAATTATAGAAGGGATATCATTAATAAACTTATTAGAAACATTCAGACGCACACTTGTGGTGCAATCATTACATTAATAGTAATCAAAAGAAGTTGTAGAAAAGCTAACAACGGATGAAACAGCCCGCAATGCATATTTAAAATACGCCTTAAGCGCATTTAAACTTTCATTAGCGCTATTTCAAATTACGATTAAAAGGGCTAACTCAAGCAATGCATCATAAATCATGCACTCAAAACAATAAATACGAACATTTGGCACATTGCTATAAAAACTATAGCAAAATCTACCACAATGCGGATCGCAAAATTCATTGAAATTCAAATGAATTGTAAAGTGATTAAAAGTGAGAAAGACAGGTGTACATTGAAAAGAAATTAATTAATTTTCAAAATGAAGGCCTGATATTCAAAGGTTCCACGTATGCTAAATAAATGTAAATCAAATGAAACTAGTTAACTATTAATAAATTTTACATAGAAAAACCAATTGAACAAATGAGACAATGTGTATAGATTTATACTGAGATAGAAAGGGATTTTAGAGAAATACACTGAACTGCCAACACTGTGCATTAAATGAAATTTGGTTAATGAATAACATCAATGTTTTTCTCACTATTTTTTATTGACTTATGAAATTTAACATTTTCTTTCGACGACTTCGTCGAAACTTAGATTCTCATTTTTAATGAATACATATTATTTCACCCTTTTATAGAATTACTACAACTATTATTTTAGATATGGATTACATATAGAACTATAATGGGAAACTAAGCAATTAAATCTAAAAAGTAAAATTTTTTACAGATTTTTAAATCCTGATTGTTGTTTGATCATCAACAACGAAAATTTTACACATGCATTACAGATAAAGACTTACAGAAGTAATAGTTTCTG
Source organism: Hofstenia miamia (assembly GCA_900660155.1). Classification (NCBI taxonomy): domain Eukaryota; kingdom Metazoa; phylum Xenacoelomorpha; order Acoela; family Hofsteniidae; genus Hofstenia; species Hofstenia miamia. The sequence goes on along the minus strand of CABFPE010000395.1, from coordinate 44,733 downwards.
CTACCGGTATAACAGTCTGCTTTGAATTAAAAAAATATTTTCTATCTGATTACGATTTTTTATTGTACATAAATTACATAAACTCACTATCTTTGTATTTGAATCTACTTTTCGAAGCTTAGCAGCTCTGTTATAGACAACACTAAGACTGAAACTGTTAACCGGAGTCGACTAAACCGGCAATGATCTCATTTTCACTTTAAAAAAATTTGTACAAAGATATTACAAGCGAGCAAGCTAAACATTTGATAACGAATTTCTAGATCAAACAACAAATTAACTGTAATTGAAAACTGAATAGAATGGATTAGAATTTTTTTAAAGCATGGAGTCAAGAAGCAGGTTCTCTGCGATCAGAATGGGTTTCAGAGTTCAATTCAAATATGTTTCTTTTCAGAGGCAAGTTAAACTGAACATTTAAAAAATACGACTTGATTTATTCAAGTTTAATATTCATTTTCACAAAACAGATGTCACTTCCCAGAGAATCTAGTTTTGTTGTTTGTTGTTCAATGTCGTTAAATTATAGAATCATTACTACAACAAATCAAATTATTAGAATTTCTAATTTTATGTAATTACATTTAATCGGCAACAATCTCGCATTTTATAACAGCTTAAAATATACCCCTAGTCCTAGCTAAAGCTCGTGAGAGTGTTTGTTCAAAGTCTTGTGATGACGAAGGAAAATATCCACTGCCAGTAGGACCTCGTTCCAGAGGATTATTAAATGTAACTTTGGGACCGCTACTTGGTGTGTTAGTTGGGGAAAAGAGTTGATTTTCTAGTTTACGAACAGTGTCAGTTTCCGATCTGACCATACCCAGCATTTGATCTAGCTGGGACTGCAAATCATGAAAACGTCTAGTAGACTCTAACGGAGAAGAAACTGCCTCACTCTGTTGTAATTTTTTCTTCTAAAAAGTATTGTGTTAAGGTAAAATTTAAATTAGAATAAAAAACAGAAGAGGATATATTCCTCAACTTTGAATCTGAAGATGCTACTTGTATAATGGAAACAAGCCGTGGATAGTTTTAGGTGATCAAAATTGGAGTAGACTTGTACACCGGTTTAGATGCAAATAATCAAATAAAAACTTATGAATTTAGAAGGGGATTCTTAACGAGTTCAGCAGTCTAGTATCAGCAAATATATTATTCTTCATAATTTTAATGTATTGAAAATGTATTTCTTAAACTGCTTAAACTCAATAATATAAACTCTAATCAGACTTGTCAACGAGCCGACATTTCCAAGCTCGGCTCGGCTCGTTTAAATTTTCTGTAAGTAGGCATATGCATCTATTACAAAGTGGGCAGCTATATTTACATTTCAAAACGTGGAGTACTCCTATTTCAAATGTAGGTA
>CABFPE010000395.1:26549-37617 GCA_900660155.1 Hofstenia miamia | reverse complement strand
ATATATATATATATATATATATATATAGTACTGGAAATATGTATTCGACCACCCTGCTATTTTTGAATAAATAAAATAAACATTCATTGGATAGAGTGTGCCTAAAATTATAACTAAGTGTTACTTTGATTAAGAAAGGAAAATTTGTATATCTAATACCATAAAATATGTAGAATACTAATTGACTTAATTTTTAATCAAAATTAGAAAACTTGTATTGGAAAAATGTATTTGGCCACCTGAAAAAATTTTAACAAATGAGCAAATCCGAAAAAAGTAAATTCAAAATAAGATACATAAATTAATAATTGATGCAATACAAGCACTTGCAACAAAATTGTTTTTTCTAATATTTTGTAGGGTGTCCCTTTGAGCAAATAACAGCTTTAAGGTGATCAGGGATTGAAGCAAAAAGTCTTTCAATGAAGATGTTGGGAATACCATAAAATTTTTTCTTTATTACGCTCTACAGCTCGTCTTCAGTCTGAATAATATGCTGTCCAATTCGATATTTGACCTCTTTCCACATATTTTCGATAATGTTAAGTCTGGAGATTGGCCAGGCCAGTCAGCAAGGATAGCAATCCCATTATTGTGGAAAAAGTTTTTCATTTCTTTTGAGATATGAGATGGAGCACCATCCTGCTGATATATTGATCACTTGTAAGGAGTGGCAGAGTTCCTTTTCAAGATTCCGAGCACATTGAGAGCTTCGGAAAGTACCAGAGATGTGAACAATCTTGCGAAACCACACTTCCATTTTGAACTCCGTACTATTACAAACTTCCCACCATAATTTATGGTCCCCGAGTAAGTTGAGGCAAGAATCTAAACTTCTGCCCAGTTGGTCTCTTAATCAACATTATTTTTTATGAGTATAGCTCAAATCTTGACTCATCTGAAAATATAACATTAGACCAATGTTCAGATGAATTGTCTCTCATTAAATTGGCCCACTTCACCCGGTGTAATCTTTGCTTTGAGGTTAAGAAAGTTCCAATTGAGTACTTCTTCAGGATGTTTCGCAGAGTTATTGCTGTCACAAGGTGACCATCAGCCCATTCCTTGTGAAATTCCTATGTAGTCTTCCTGGGATTTTGTTTTGAAAGGCACATAGGAGCTGATTAGGAGGTTTTGGAGGTCTTTTTTGGTATTCTGGACTTGGTCTTTGGGGCAGTGATGTTTTCAGAAGTGAAATGTCTGATGATATCCCGACAGTACTTCGAGGTCGCTGTACAAGTCGGGATATATTACATTGACTCATCCCTTCCAAATGTTTGGAGATAGCCAACTCGCAGATGGCAACAGGTACGTAACCAGGCATCATATATGGCGAAGAAAGACTGTTATAGATATTTTCAACATAAATAGACTGAAAAAATTTCAATTTTACAGATTATCTGATTTAGTCTGAAGTGGCCGAATACATTTTTCCAAGAAAGGATTAGCTAACTACAAGCATTGTAGCATTTCTCCTTGAGATTTAAGGTAAACAGTGACAATTATGTCTCAATATTGATGAACTACTCTTTCTGCAACACCAAATCTAATTAAAAAATACCTATGACATTCTTGGCGTCCATTTCTTAGAAATATTTATGACAAATCATGGATGGTCGAATTTTTTCCAGTACTGTATATATATATATATATATTAGAAATTGTTATCACCAGCTCAACTATTCTTCAGTATGGATGTTTATAATAGTTTATTCTGTTGTCTATACACTTTTGCCAACGATTTGGTAGTTTTACTTGCCTTAACACTTTGACTACGCACCACGAGTATACTCGCGATAACCGTTTGTTCTCTGCGTACGTTCCGCGAGTCCTATCGAGGTGGCGAAACATTGACATATGATATGCCCAAATCCATCAACACACAAGATTATGATAAAAATAAAACCACCCCAAAGCCTACGTATCCAGGCCATTTCAGTTAGTGCTGAGCACACCCACTGGGAACATTGGGGGAACAGGGGAACGTAGTCAAAGTGTTAATGGAAAAATGTTGCAGGTGCTGAATCGACACACTCTTGCATTTCAATACTTGCCTCATTTCCAGTATTGTAGCTTTCCTTCGTAGATGAATTTTTAATTGGGGAGACATAAAAGTAGGAAGAAGCCAAATCTGCTTAGCATAATTGGATGTGGGAGAACTATTCAGTTTGTTTAGTCCTGATAATTTAAGCAATGTGAAATGTGACATTGTCATGTAGCAGATGAATATTGCTTATGTCTTCTTGCATTATTTTGTGTGTCTCTTAATTTGCAAAGCACCCTTTAAGTGATTAATAGCCTGACAACAACAAATTTATGTTGCTGGTCTTATATAAGTAAATGTATGCGCTCGTGGACCTTTTTTACAACATTATACTTTGTTAGTTAAGATTTAGAGGTAGCTTTAGACATTAAAATATAGTCCCACAATTATATTTGTAGAATTAGTGTATATAATTAAATGTATCATCAACTTTAGGGAGTTTCTGAATTTTCTAGAAGGAAAGGGTTCATCTGGTCTGCCATATGATATTAAGGAAGCATCAAAGAAATATGAAGATGTTGTCAATGAATTGGGAGATCTTGAAGATAGATTATTAAAAAGAAAGATTGAATTACAAGAAACTGAGGCGCTGCTTCTTGAATGCGAAAATGATCTTAAAGACGTACAAGAAAGGGTGAGGTTTTGTCAAAATGTGTTTAACAGTTAATATATTTTTGAGATAACAAGCCTTTATCATGTATTAATGATTATATTATAGGCTAAAGAAACTATAATGGGATACGACACTGCCAAAAATAACCTCTCTAGTTCTCATGCAAAAGCATTGGATATTTCCAAACAAGTCCAGTACGCAATTTTAGAATTAACTCAGGCTCGTCAGCAGAGTGCCACTTTGAAAGATGAAGTTGCTGATTTAGAACGAAAGAAATCCAATCTTGATCAAGAACTAAAAGTAAGTTATTTTTTTGTTCTTAAATTTATTATTACTTTAAGGATATTAATCAAATAATATCAAGAAAAGACCTGCAGTTCAGGGATCTTGAAGAAAAGAAGTCAAAATTACATTCAAAAATCGAATCCATTCATCACGAGGAAGATGAAGTTTTTGGTCATCTTAAAGCAAGTGAAAAGGCTTTGAATGAAAGAAAGAATGAATTACTGCGATTACAAAATCAGGTGCGATTATGTTTTCCACTGTCCTCAAGAAAACATAACTTTATTAATTTGGCTAAAAGATATTAATTATTGAAAAGAATTGCCTCCAAAAATTTGATATGAATTGTGCAGTAATGCAATTTCTAACAAGGTAGTAATTTTGAATGCATTTTTTACATTTTTAATTCCATACATATTTAAGAAATTGTTTTTAAATGTAGATGAAAGGTAATGAAATAATCTCCTTGACGAAATTAAAAAACAATTAAATCCGAAACTGTTTAAAAGTTTGGTTCTCAAACAAAAGTTAATCTCAGACATATTCAGAACAGGTTACAGGGATTATGTGCTTACGATAAATGACTCTTTATTCCTAGACTATGCTGTTTGCATCCTTGTCGTTTGTAAATTTTATTTGTTGTCTCAATTATTAGAAAAGTTATCATTCTTCAATTTCATTGACTTTCTCTAAATATAGATCATCTTATCTTAGTTGAAATGTTTTATGCATGATTTGTTATTCCTATTGTTTAGGCTCAACAGGAATCAATAGAGCTTCAAAAGGTAGACACTGAACTCGTCCGGAAAAAATCAGAACTTCAATTGTTGAAAGACGAAATTCAATCGAAAAAAGACGAACTTACTTCTACAGTACGTGATACAGAAGACGATATGAGTAGGAAAAATCGTGAGATTAAAGATACCACGTCATTGATAGAAGATCTGAAAACTGAATCTCAAGTATTGGATGCACATATCAAAGACCGTCGAAGTGAATTAAACAATGTTCGAGAAAATTTTTCAAAGGAAGAAATTCAACTACAAGTATATGTTAACTAGGAAATCACCTTCACTAATGTATGACGAGTAATTGGAACTTGTCACATTTCGATTTGCTAATATTCATGATATTTGATTTGAAAATAACGGCAACAAAATTATTTGATTTGATTAATTGCTGACATTCCAAAAAGAAAATTTCATACTGTATTTGCCAATTTTAGTAAAACAAAATTTGTGAATGAACACTATAGCAGATGAATTCTGTTAACTTCAGAATTTAAAAATATGAGTAGCCATTGCTTAAGTTGGAAGAAGAAACATTTGTTTTAACCTGAAAATCATTACATTGCTTCATTAAAATTATATTTTTCTGAAACAACCAAGTCTTCAATTTTTTTGTACTAAGTCTCTTGAGAGCTTGTCGCTAAAACAACAAGTATATATTGTATAAGGTCTACTTTGCGACTTATTAAATTAATATTGTTTTTACATGATCTCTCTTAAAAATCCTCATGTACAAGATAGATTTGGATAGTAGCATAATTATTTCGAATACGTTTATATTCAACCCTATTAATATGACGTTTTGTCGAAATTTCTGAAAATTTGGCGGCACAATTTGTACTAATGCCATTTACGTTTAGCGTTACCGAGAGTTTATATACGTTGTATTACAAATGTGTGATTTAGAATCTCAAAATTAAAATAAACCAATCTAATCAAGAGCTTCGAAGTCTTCAAGATTTAGTGAAACTTGAGAGGTCTGAGCTGGAAGATGCACGATCTCGAAAGATGAATTACTTAACCAATGGTGTAGAATATTAGTATTTTGTTTTAATTGTGAATTATGAATTTGTATATTTTATTTTGTTTAGTTTGTTGAAAACATATTTTTAGATGTTATTAGATTTCCTCGCTACATAAATTGTTGCATGTGATGACTAGTGATCAAGATATAGAGTAAATTACTTAAATTATTGTCAGAAGCTCTAGAAGAATTTCACAAAAATCGTTCTGTGAAGCTAATTGTTTATTCCGAATAAAAATAATCGCTTGTTTACCATTAAATCAACTATGTGCTATTCAAGAACATTTTAACCTACTTCATTGAAGCACATACTTACTATTAAAATCAATTTTAAAAAGTCGTTCATTATATCTTTTAAATTTGCCGTATATGGAGTTGAAACTAATCCAGATCCGACCTTAGATTTTGAATCATACATTTAAAAATTGAATACTGGTTCAGTTATCGTGAACTATATACATTTAAATTTCCAGAATCATTAAAAATTTTGAATATACGGAATTTATTTCATGCTCTAAGGATGATTTAATACTAGCCATTTCTGAAACTTGGTTAAAAATTGAGAACTGTCAAGGAAATTTAAGCACGATTTAGAAGGGTGGAGAAGCATTATTTTTGATCCCAAGATACCTAGCTATATTAAGAATAATAACGAATCGAATTTTGATACTTTATGGGTTGAAACAAATAATCCAATCATATTTCCTTAGCATGGAAGATTAGTTTTTTTAGTTATGTGATTAGTATATAATGTGTTTTATGAATTTAATTTTTAGCGATTGCTTCAGTAAGATATGACAGCTTTCTTGATTGTCTTAAAGATATTTGTATGTTAAAAAAATTATTGCAGTTTCACATATAGAGGGAAGATGTGGGCTTTCCAAGAGGTCTGATTCACTCAAAGTGAATTAGTGGTCACCCTAAGCTTGATAGGTTTCATACATTTTATCTTTGAATTTAATTAATTTGCAAATTCCAAATTATTAACATGTTCTTGTTGAAAATGTGAAATTAAATTGTTCACTAATTGTTCGTATAACTAAAGTAGGAAAAGTTTTGAAAATAGTCAATGAAGCATTATAATTGCTAAAAAGTCACAATTTTAAAAATACAAACTAAGTATACATGCATAATATATAAATAATAAATGTGTGTCTGTGTATGTATGTAGTGAGCTCAGTGTAAAAAATCGGTAAATGTGTCTCCAATTGTGTTTTGTCGGTGTAAAAGCGCACTTTTAATTTTTTTCTAAATTTGTAATTTTTTTAATTTAATTTTATTGTCTAAATTGTTTCAAATATTAGAGGCTGCTAGATGAAAATTAGAATTGGAAATACTGTTGCAAATAAATGTATGTGATCTTGGCCGCTGCATAAACTTGTATTTGATATAGCGGCGACAATATAAAATACTTTTGTCTGTATTCTCTAACATGATCATGCTAACATGCAAAATTTAATGTTTTTAACGACCAATTAAAAGTTTTTGATAATAAATAACGGCTTTTTGAATTAAAATTTATAAATAAAAACGAACAATAATGTAATTGCGATAAATAAAAGGCATTTAATAATTTAACGTGATAATCTGGTCCAAAATTTCTGAGGTGGTATAAGAATCTAACGCCAGAAGCCATTTCTGTATTTTTGGGAGAAAATTATCACATTTTAAATCTTTTTCAATATCAACACCAAAATACGTAACATGATCTCTTTGTTTTAGTTGAACGCTGTTAACAATTATTTCGATCTTGTTTGTTATTTCTTTTACTGAATTGGGGGAATATAACAAATTGTGTTTTTTCAGTATTCATTGGATGTGAAATACCTAGAAAGATTTTCAATATCACTTTGTAAAGTTTTCGTGATCCTAAATGCATCATTCTGTATTTATGAGGGAAGCATCGTCAGCAAATTGATATATTTCGCTATATTTCACATGTTTCATAATGTCATTTACATGAATCGCAAATGAAATTGACACTAGTACTGTGTCTTGAGGTACTCCTCGATCCTTTGCAATATATTCAAATTTCATATTCATTAATACGTGTTTTTTCTGGTCTCTACAGATATTTCTTTTAAAAACCTAATCAATTTTATTATTTGACGAATCGTTGTCGGCTTGCCAACTGATGTTGAAATGAATAAATAAAAATATTTATTTATTTTATTGTACATTTTTGAAACATTTGTTTAAATTGAAATCGTTTACATATTTCATTATAAATAATGCATCGAAATTTACTGGTATTCAGCGGCGCTCATAATAATAATAATAATTATTATTATTATTATTATTATTGCGCTGCTGAATACCTTGGACTTTTCATAGCGCCTCTGAATATCATTTTTTGAACTAATATAGTGGCGCTGAATACATGAACTATTATAGCGCCGCTAAATTTTTCATAAAAAAAATAGCGCCCGCTGAATACTAAATTTTTATTTGCAAGCATTTTAAAAAATTTTTGGAAAAAACAGCAAATTTAACAAACAATAACATTAATAACATGCAATAATAACTATGATTGTAAAGTTTTCCAAAAATTGCGTACAATTGAGCCTATTTGAAAATAAATTTTGTAAAAATTCCCTGAGAACCTTCATATCCATTTTGAAAATGAATTTGACGTATTTATTTCATTGGAAAACCTTTGTTGATGTTCTTTGGCAGTGAAAATGCCAAGTTTTCAGATTCATTTAAGGTAAAGTTCGAACTACAAAATGTACTAAACGTTTGAACAAAATTCTATTAAAGAGGTATGTTTTTATCAATTACATTTATCGCTCAAAAATTAGGAAAATTAATGAAATTCAAAATTAAAAGTTAATTTATCGTAGAGCTATTCAGCGCGCATCTAATCGTATTTAAACTGCTTTGATAGTATAAAAACTCATTGAGTTATAATTATCCAAAATTAGTCTACTCTAATATTTAAAAAAATCGAATTTTACAAAAGTCTAAAATTGACAATTTCTTTTGGCTGCTGCTGTGCAACCAGTATAGATAAATTCGAAAAAATAAAAAGTAGTTTCGCATGGAGCTAGTCAGCCCGCATATTTTCATATATAACACTAGCCCATAACGTCAAAAGTCCAAGAGTAATAGCATTCCAAAATTCATCAGTTGATATCGTTAAATAGAAAATCGAAAGTTGTAATAAACTAAAGTGTTTTTAACTCAAAGGGAAAAGTAATGAAAAATATAATATTAATATTGTAATATAGAATTAAAGAAGTTCTAAAGAATGCTGAAAAGAGGTAAGGAATTGAATGTGTGTGGAGATATGTGAATACGGTCTTGTTTGTTCCCAGGTGAGTGATGTTGAACACTTGACCTGGGAACATGCATGCATAATCGCGCTAACCTTTTGTTTGTTTACTTTTATACTAATTGCAATCTTATACAATATGCAGACGATACCTGTATATTTTCCGCCAACAAGTCATTAGATGTTGCAATTAAAAAAGTGGAATCCAACTGCCAGTCACTAAGCCATTATTTCGCTATGCACAAATTACGCATTAATGCCGAGAAAACGCAATTTTGTATAATGAACCCCTTTTTCAACAATAACTTGCATACAAATAAAAATTTGACTATAAAAAATGCAATTATTTCTACAAGTGATACTTTCAAATATTTAGGAATAATAATTGACTCAAAACTTTCTTTTTCCGAGCACATTAAATCTACACAGAAAAAAATTGCTGCTGGCATAAGAACTATTTCTCAGGTTGCTGACCTATTACCTCCTCATGCAATAATTCAGCTATTCCACGCATTTGTTATGAGCCACCTAAACTACGGGAGTGTACTATTTTCAAATTTGAGCACATCATTGATAAATAAACTTCAGCTGCAATATAAATGGGCTTTAAATGTTTGCAAAAGAAATTCTAGTAACACCAAAAATTATATTTTGGAAACGTGCCCTTCTCCTCAACAATTAATACAAATCAATATTGCTACATTATTTTTCAAAGCTGCTAACGAAATTCCGCCTTATGATAAGATAAATCTCCCTGAATTCAAGAAAACTTTCAATAGACGGTCTAAGAAATATGTTGTCACTAGGTTCAGACGTAAAGTCAAAGAAAATTCATTTTTAAACGTAGCCACAAGGCAATGGAATAATCTGCCTAACGAAATTAAGCATATTACAAAACTGAAAGAATTCCGAAATAGTGTGAAAAGATTTATTCTTAAGCAAAAATTCATCTCAGGAAGATCTTGGACAGGGTACAAATTCTATAATAGCAATTACACAATTACTAGAATGTAGACTTATTCTTAGCCTTCTTAGCAATGTATAGGTTTGTAAATAGTATGATTTTGTTTTATTTTTTTTTAATGACGCTATTTTGAGAAGCCATCAGTTTGTATTAATTGCTTTACCTTCTCTTAATAAAGATTGTCTTATCTTATCTTATCTTATAAGAATTGGCAGAGCATTAGCTGTCTAATTATGTGAAGTTGAAAACTATAATATTTCAAAGAGAAGAGAAAGACAAAGAAGAATACTATAATGTATAGAGATAAAGTCATCCAAATATAGTATTTTTAGACAGATGTCAAACTAATTATATATCAGAAAGTCTTCTAAATATATTAATTGCACTATTTTGTGTTGGATCTTTAACAATAAATGTATGTCATTATAGTAAAACCCAAAGTAGTGTACAAGTGGCATTGATTCACTACTTTTTGACGGACTAGTTATATTTGTGTTTTAAAACTTATTACATGATTAGTTAACATGCTGATGTAGGGAAAACGGATTTTTACTAAGGGATTTATACTGAAGTGTACAACCAAGAAGGAAAACTAAATCTCTAAAATGTTATCCGAATTTCACTAGTGTCGGAATTACCAAAATATGGGTTCAGACTCGAACTTGCGAAAGTATATCAGAAAGTCCGATACTAATTAATTAAGCACTGAAAGATTCACGATAAAAGTGATGTCCACAATCAATAGGTCCTTGGTCAATGGCAGACAATATCGATTGATTTAATAATTCAATTTCTAGCAACAACACAATGTCCGGTTTTGTTAAACTATTGTACCTTATTTGCAAGCATAAAAATATTGTTTGCTATTGTCAGTTTACTTTTAAAACACGTGTTATCGTACTTTGTCCCCAAATCCGGGACTTATTAAATACCTCTGAATGACTATAACGCCAGTGGTCCTGGGTTGCAATATTTTTAATACACAAACGTGTCAAACAGGTTCAGTTAGAAGAAAAATGTGTTCACTGAAACCACAGAATCGAGCTGAATAAAACTATGCGAAATAGCTGCTTGTTCTTACAATTTTAACTTCTCTAAGTTTCTCTAATGGTATTTCGTTACAAACACGGTTTTAACTTATTGTATAAAGAACACGAGTTATTTAAGTGTCTCTTTTTCCCCAATCTGTCTTTTAAAACACTTTCTGTTTAACAAGTTTTTAAAACAAATAACACATACAGAGAAACAATGCGAATGTTAAATTGCAATTCCTCTATTACTTGTTAGTTCACTTAGTAGAATCGGATTACTTAAGTCAATAGCGTTTAATAGTTTCCCACAAAGATTTCTTTATACCGAAAACAAGAGAGGTTTTAGTTCACAAAACTCGATACTTAGAGACTTTCCGAAAACTGTCTTAATTTTATCCTTAATTTTATTGCAAGATTTACTCTATTAAAAGTAAATTAAAATCAAAACACAAGACAACCGTAACTTATTTATTTTACAAAAAGGAGAATGTTTAAACAAGTACCAACAACAAATTTAACTAACTTAAGTCACTAGTTATATTTAAGACCCACTGAAACTTCCACTGTTAATGAATCTAGATTCATGAACAAAACTTTACCTGAATGATAGCAACTCTTGAGAATGAACCAAAATTAAGTTTAGTAGTAGAGGCCGCGGCAAGGAGACCACAAACAAACGCCTCTGATTGGTCGAGAGCTGATGACGTCACATGTCACGTGACAGACCGTGAATATCGAAGGGGGTGGTTAGGGCGTTGAGTCATCTAATTGATACTTGGCGCTAAGTGCTTTGAAGATCTCGCTAATTGATTTTTCTTGACAGCTTGCTAATGCATTTTTAATTAGCACATTCGGACCTGCTTAAATGATTCACACCCAAATTTACTTTGTTTTATATAATGACTAATTTTTCTTAATATACATAACTTTGCATTTTGTAAAATATACTGTGTTAAAACACACATTACACCCACCTGTATACATTACATCGCATTTTGTGATTTTTCTATTGCTACTTATTTTTATAATCCTTTGTGGGATCATACAC
>CABFPE010000395.1:4988-16563 GCA_900660155.1 Hofstenia miamia | reverse complement strand
CTTCTCGAAATTATGGAAAATTAGTTTGTAATGTGTATGTATCCCACAAAGGATTGTAAAAATAAGCAGCAATAGAAAAATCACAAAATGCGATGTAATGTATACAGGTGAGTGTAATGTGTGTTTTAACAAAATGCAATGTTATGTATATTAGGAAAAATTAGTCATTATATAATGAAATGTAAATTTGGGTGTGAATCATTTAACCAGGTCTGAATGTGCTAATTAAAAATGCATTAGCAAGCTGTCAAAAAAATCAATTAGCAAGATCTTCAAAGCACTTAGCACCAAGGATCAATTAGATGACTCAACGCCCCAACCACCCCTTCAATATTCACGACCTGTCACATGACATGTGACGTCATAAGCTCTCGACCAATCAGAGGCGTTTGTTTGTGGCAGGGTCTCAGCCCCCTTAACTACTATTGTCACTGCTGCACAATTTCCTAATCTAAATTCCAACCCAGAATCTCTGCTTGCCTTCTCCAATGTCTCCACTTGCTTCTGCAACATTTTCCTTGAACTAGCATACATCTTCAGGTCATCCATGTACTGCAGGTGACTTACTGCTCTACCATTCTTCTCCATCTTATACCCTATGCCTTCTCCATTTTTCTGTGATGGGATTACACTAAGCCTCACCCTAATATTAACTCCCTAAAGACATCCATTCAAAGAGCATTCCATGATCTTGATGCCAATGAAGTGAAGAGGAGTTGTTCAACGTTTCGCCAGAGAATCTCCAAAATTATTAAAGCAAAGGGTGATCATATAGAATGATTATGTACAATAAATCGTATAGATCACAAAAATAAATGTTAAAATGATCATTTGTCTCTTATATCCTTTAAATCAGGAAATTTCAATGAACATAAAAAAGTCCCAATTTACCTGCGGGACCCTGTATATATATGTATAATCCTGCAAATACATATCATTTTCAAATTTTTAATAGTTTCTTGCTTAAATTTGGAAATCTTTTAAACACAAATTAGTAGTTTTTCAAAGCGTGATTTCTTCTGCACTGAGCAGTTTGGTTATAAGTTCCATTCCACCTCAAATTCTATCAAGAAAAAATTTACACAATGAAAGTAGCAAAGACTGTAAAAACTGCAAAAGAAGAGCTTAAGCAGAGATTGGTTGCAAAAACTGCGGAGGCCAAGAAAGCATAGGGCAAAGACAAAGCAGGCAAGCAACAATATGAAGTTTTAAACCCAAGAAGGAATATTCGACAAAGAACTAGAGACAGAATAATGGCTAAAGTTAGGCTATAAAGAAGATGAAGAACTGTAAGGCTCCAGGCAGAGATAAGATACATAGCTATTGCCTGAAAAAGTTTACAAGTGTTTATGAGAGACTAACAGCAGCACTTGAGGAGCGTGTGGTGAGGAAGTCCAGAATGAATGTTATTGAGAAGGATATTTCTGATGTAAAAGGACCCAAAGAAAGGCAGAGAAGCATACAATTTGAGGCCAATAACATGTTTGCCAACAACTTGGAAATTGCCAATTTCCATGATTTCAAGTAGTCTGACATGATACTTACAACAGAACAGATTATTCCAGAGGAGCAAAAACAATGTAGAACATCGAGTAAAAAATGCAAAGCTCACTTTTAAGTAGACCAGGTCATGGTGCAAAATTTTAGAGAAGGAAGAAAAACTTAGCAATAGCATGGATAAACTTCAAGAAGGCATACGACAAAATGTCACATAGGTGGGTACTAAGGACTAGAGGCCAATTGAGTTTCATTAAGTGAGAGAAATCCATCATAAATTATGAAGTTACAAGTTTGATTAAATCTAGAATAATTATAACTGAATGGTATAGTTTATGGCTATATTAGTTAAAGAAATTCAATTATGCAAATTCAATGACGAAAAACTGCATGGATATCATTATAATTTTTTATTTAGACATTCGTGTTAATTAATTGCATACATTCCAATTGTGCAGCACCATATTGACTAAAAATTACCAGAAATTGAATTTAATAATTTATTTCATACTTCAAAAATCAAAACTCAAGTCTTTTTTCAACAGAGTGCTGACAAGACATTGATAAATGTGTAACACAAAAGTTAGAAATGTAGACCTTATCCTATGCTAAATGTTAGGTGTTCTAAAATGTACTCACCAAGTTTATTTACTTTCCTCTGTTGACAAGATTGAAGATGATTAATAAATCATATAAATAATAAGCATTTACAAATGAATTAGATCTAGACTTATTGACTTTTTGGTATCAAAGTTCTAGTGAATGGCATTCTTTGAATTTTCTTACTAGAAACAAGTATTGAAATGATGAGTAACAGAAGAACTTTATGCTAGCAAGCGTTACTTGTGTGACCATATACTAACACTACTAATAGAAATCATCATGTACAAATAGACTATGATAAGGAAGCTGAATTCTTGGATCGAAAATGAAAAGCAATTCCCACAATATCTCAAAAAACAGAAGCAGGGAACTCATTTCGATCAACTGATATCTAAATGAATGGAAGGCTTTTTTATCTAAAGTCTTTCGACTTACCCAAATTAATATGAGCTGCACCAATATTTTAAATACAGACCAAATCATAGGCAAATAAATAAAATTATAAATAAAACGAAGAAGGACTTCGGATAAAGCTTCTACTAGAATTATATAGCACCAATCCTTACAAATAATTTTCTTATAAAGAACAGAATGTTCTACTTCGAGCAGGAGTGAAAGAACAAATAAAATTAAATATGAAGTATGAGTAATAAATAATGCATTTAATGTTAGTTTGCCATTATCATATGAAGACGAATCCTTCCAAAAAATGCCTATGAAATTCGCTGCCATTGCTAACGTTATATTGTATGTTTCTAAAAAGGATAACGACTGAATGAAGTTGATGTATAACACACATCTATACTTTAGCTTCTGAAGTTGGAATACAACAATCACTCCAATTGAACAGACGAGAAGAGGAAACAAAGTAAAGCAACCCAGAAAAAAATATGTTGCAAACATCAGACATATTAAAGATGTAAACATTTGATATTTAATGAATTGTCTTCTGATAGTTGTTTGCTTATCATCATGATAAGAAATTTAATAGTTGTGCATACAGGTGTGTGGACATATTTTGAAAATAAAATTTAAGTGCTTAGCATAAGTAACATTTTTTTCTGGATTTGTTTGTATTTTTCTTTACTCTTTAACAAATAGACTCTCGCTTAGCTAAATTTGTTTCTTATAATTGTTATACAAGTATTTGTAAATTTATCATTTATTTGAATATAAATATCAATGAAATGTAATATAAATATCAATAAAATGTAATACATTATTAAAATTACATCAGCATTAAACAGCTTAGGCAATTTTAAAATTATAAGGCGATCATAAGAAAAATTCAAACTCCCACAAAATATTAATGCTATGCTTAATCTGAAAGCACTAAGTGATAGAGGAGAGTCTCCTCTTTCAATTTCCCTCTAAATCAGGGACATAGTTCTGCCTATTAATGTCCCGCGATCTCAAAGGTTCTGGGAAATCTTTGTGCATATCAAGAATCAGTCAAAATGTTTTGTTGCTTCCATGGGCTCAAAGCCATATAGTTACATTAACGTAGGGTATGAAGGGAATTTAAATATTTTTCAAACTTTTCAAAGAAAAATAGCAACATCTTCAGCCCGCGAACGCACTCTTCAATAGGTTTAGAAGGTCAAGTTAAAATAAGCTGTTGATCCAATGAGTTTTAAACCATATATTTACTTTAACACTAGGATGGGAGAGAATTCACGTATTTTTTAATAAAGCAGAATGTTGAATGAACATTAGTTCAAATACCTCAGCCACTGCAAAACGCTTTAATAGAAGTTTTCAACATTGCATTGAGGCAAGAGCTAAAGAACAATAATATTATTGGAGTGGCTGAACTTATTTCCTTTGTATACAAAGTTTAAATTTCTTAAATTTAAAAGGATTTAATGCCTCACGATTTTCAAATTGGCTTAGAGAAAATTCTTTGTAAATACAGGAAACGATCTTCTTTAAAAATTATAATTCCTAGAATTTGTTTATAATAATGGAACTTGAAGATATGATGTAAATCTCAAAACTAAACTGAATTTATTAAAGATTTATTCATATGAATTTTCCGTATGTTCGTCTGAGTTTTCTTACTAAATTTTAAGAACACCCAAATAACCTGTTTTCGATTACCTTCTTTGTTAAATTGTATATTTTGAGTTTTAACTTATGTTTTTGACAATATTTAGCATATATTAGTTTAATTATTTAGAAAAAAAGGTAAATAGGGTATTGTTCTCTTTACTACATCTAACCCTTTTGGGCTCATAAGGAAACTGAAGCTGCTATAGTAGCAAAAACGTATGATATTGCATTAAGTTGATGACAATCAGCACCCTATCACCAAAATTAAAATTTTGAAATGCGTCTATGACGTTACACTAGGGTAATTCAAATATGTAATTGCACCCCTCAAGGGAGTCCATTAATGATTGCCAAAAATTAATGGTAAAAACTAGGATTAATTTAATATTTTTCACAGAAATTAGTTGACAATAATCGCCCTTTTTAACCACATAATTCTTTTAATTATATTTATTTCCAAATCAGTGATTAGATTGATCAAACAGGAATATCATACTCAAGTAAAAAAGACAAAAAATTTGAAGAGCAATTATCAAATTTGCTGAAACTTTATAAACCTGCTAACTTACCATTATCATAAGATAGTGTGAAAAGATTTATTCTTAAGCAAAAATTCATCTCAGGAAGATCTTGGACAGGATACAAATTCTATAATAGCAATTACACAATTACTAGAATGTAGACTTATTCTTAGCCTGCTTAGCAATGTATAGGTTTGTAAATAGTATGATTTTGTTTTATTTTTTTTTAATGACGCTATTTTGAGAAGCCATCAGTTTGTATTAATTGCTTTACCTTCTCTTAATAAAGATTGTCTTATCTTATCTTATCTTATCTTAGTCATGCAAAATACAAAGAAACTGTGAAATATAGCAGCATAGAAAAACGGATTTGTTTATATTGGACATGCATGTACCACCAAGCCTCGACGGATTAAGCTAAGCAACGGATACTTCAGAAATGAATATTTACATTATTTATTCAATGTAGTTTCTTGCAAATTTGGAATTCAATAAATTTTCAGTAATTGAATAACACCAAATATCTTTTCTTTGATTTTTCAGTAAACAGTGACTCTATTTGGGATCTATTTCTTCTATATTTATTCCAATCGCATTTAGGTTTCTTTTGCAAGTGTATTGTCTATTGGAATTTTGCATAAATTTTCAAGCTTATTCGAAATATATGCTATACATATATACATATACATTAACGTTCAGTATATTATCTTTAAGTGTATATTTACATTAAGTACATTTTATCGATTGGTACACTAAGTATGTAGATGGATGTATATCTATGTAGATGGCGAAAACACAAAATCGATCATTGCTATGACCACTATACTCATAAAAACCTTATTGACAAACTTGACAATTCAGTGGGTAGTAATTGCTTGTATGTGAATGGTCATTAACATTAGCATATAGTACATGTTGGAACCTTCTGAAGCAAAAGATTTCAATAATCGTAAAATAGATTCACAAATATGCCATAAGGAACTAAATTGCTTTGTAGGGTGTCGGAGATGGAATCATTAACAATTAGCTAGAGTCATGTACGGACCTTCTGGGGCAAAAGATTTCAATAATCTAAAATAGATTCACAAATAAGCCATAAGGAACTAAATTCCTTTGCAGGGTGTCGGAGCTGGAACCAGAACCAAGGAGCAGGAGAAAGAGCTGGAGTCATGGACGGAGATCCCAGGGGGATAGGGGAGACATATCCCCTCGAACATTTGAAGTGAGGGGAATGTATGGGCTTATGTCCCCTATTCTTGTAGCATTAATGCAAAACTTTGTTTGAGTTTTGTATTACAATAATAATGACGATCACTGCCGAATCGCATTTTCGCAGAAATTTTTGTGCCATGCTTATGCCCATATTAAAATACGTATAAAATATATTTGTTATATGAATTTTCTAATTAAAATAATCGAAAATTGTGTTTCTTGAACAATTTTTAAACTATTGAAACAATGTATGCCGCCAAAATCACTTCATTCATACAAGTTTAATCTAAGTTGCCTTTTACATTAAACAAAAAATTGATAATTTTCATCCGTGCTTGAAATTTTTTAATTTCGTTAAGTGCAGTGTTCGTGCCAAAAACTCAAGAAATGGTTCCAACCGTGCATAACAGGGGCGGATTCATAAAAATTTTTTAGAGGGGGTCCAATGTAGAATAAAATGGTAATTCCATTAGTGGGTACTAAGGCGGACACAAAGGATAAAATTCAAGAAAATCAACCAACCAAAAAATGTAAGAATCTTGCTAAAATCAAGAAATTTTAAATTTAAAGATTATTGTTTTAAAATGTCACACAAATTTGTTTTTGGAGTTTGGAGTAGGTGCATGGTTAAATCTATGCATAGCGTTGTCTTTGAATACAAAAAATGTGACCAACCCTATTGAGAAATCCTAATTAAAAGAGTCAGTATACTTCCAAAAAAAATATATGCATGTCTAAGATTATATTTTAGGGAATATTAAATAATATTTAATATAGAAAATATATGAGTTTGTGAATTAAAAAAAAAACAAAATATTTATTTTTGTCGGGTGACTAGGAACATCACTGAGAGAACAGTTAAGCAGAAAGATACAAATGAATGCGTCCATAAGAAGATATTGAAGCGAGTCAAATCAATTCTTGTGATTATGAAAATGAAGAACAAGAATTATTCTTCGAAGAAAATTCCTATCACTGGAGAAATTAAAAATTGAAAATGTGATTTGTTGTAAATTTTGGAATTAGTGGGAAGATCTACAATGATAAATAATATCAAGCTTCATTTCAATGTTTCCTCAAAAAGACAGCGAGATACTGCATCATTTTATTTTCTAAACAGGAAGATGTCAGTGATTTCAGTTTTCATTAGATTTCTATATGATTTTATAATTGCACATAAATAAAGCTAACAGACATTATGCATTTATTATACACCTTGGCAATTTTGTAAAATGCTTCACTGCATCTTTTCACTCGATCGAGAGGGTTGATTGTAATCTCAGGATTTATAGTCCAAAAATTCAATGAACTACATTTAACCAATTTCAGATCTTTGAAAAAAACCGTATTTACTCCATTTGACGGTACTAAGAAATTTTCTTTTGTAGTATTTTTACAATTTTAATGAAATTTTCTTATTTTAGAGGGGGCCCAGGCCCCCCTATTGCAAACTCTGTATTTATTCTCCTAAATCTAGAAATTAAAAATCTTCGCGATCAAATATATGACTGAGTTGCAAACATGATGGAAAATCCAAAGATTGTCAAGCAATAATCAGCAACAGTTTTCATCTTGATTGCCCAATATTCTTGTGAATGTGAACTAATTGATAGAGATTGCTTAAGCAAAGTGGTAAATATAAAGAAAAATTTGTTAAAATTTGTGGAAACGATGAGAAATCCCAATCATGAGCAACCATCAAACCACTTTGGTTATTTCTTGGTCTTCAAATGCTAGTCATAATTTTTGGTCCTCTATATGACATAAGCAAGACCGCTCAATCTTAAATTCAGACAGAAGACCGCTCAATCTTAAATTCAGACAGTTTCTGGGATAGCAGATTGTGCTAATTTGGTGAAAGAAGTGTGATCAAGAGCACGTTGTGAAGAAGAAATTAACAAACAATAACAACAAGTTCAAAATACTATTGAAACATTAAACCTGGAAAAAATAGTATTGATTCGTCAGAAACAACCGCATAATTGATACTACAGCCTAACAGTGCTGATGAGTATTTTAGGAGAGTGTATTTTGCAATTATAGTCTTGAGGATATTCTTTTAAATGGCAATATTTATAAGTCTATCTTGAAAATTATCAAGAGTTAGATGCTGAGTCACTTTCCCTACTACTAAAATGTTGTTACAAAATTTTTACTGAAGTTAAACGAAAATTTACTGAAATATATATATATATATATATATATATATTGTCTTCCTCTATTGTTTATAAATATTCTTGTGATGAGTGTAATGCCTCATACATCGGGGAGACAAGAAGACATTTGGAAATTAGAATTAAAGAACACCTAAGAGGCCACCTAACATCAGAAATTTACTTACATCATCACCAAGCAACAAAAGATCATTTTAAAATATTAACAAAGAACAAACATACCAAGATCACTGAAGCATTATTATTTAAACAAGAACGTAAAAAACTATTAAATAGACAATTAAACCATGTTAGCATTCTTAAACTTTTCTAAACTTTCCCTCTATACTCTATATGCACTGACGAAGCTATACGTATGTAGCGAAACATGTTTGCGGAATAAATCTTTCATCATCAGAGGTATAAATAAGAATAAACAATAGAGATATGGCATATTATCTACTATTGAGATACATATATCAAAATTTAGAGGGTAGTTAGAGTGAGTTAACAGCATTAGCACTTTCAGCAAAACAATGTAATATTTACTAAAGATCGAGAATACATAGCATCTAATGTCGTCAGCATGTAACAGCCTATTAGTGGGAGCATAAGAATTTATGTGGCAATTACTGCAGAAGCAGTACAAGCTAGTGCTGATCAAATGCATAAAATGAACATCACTGGATCAGCTAAACCCTAGAGAGGAACAGGCTTGAATAGGGTTTAGATTCCAGAGACCTCCTACTGGGAATACCTCACCATGCAACCCCCCTCATCTCCATAGCAAGTTTAACTGCTCATGATCATCTAAATAACTAACACAAGGAGGATAGTAGTAATGGCCAAGTCCATGAGATCGCACAAAAACGATTCTGATTGGTCGAGAGCTGGATTCGTAACACCTATTCTGATTGATCGAGAGGGTTGGCCTTTGACCTGAGACGCCATGGATATCAATGGAGGTGTTTTACTGACGTCATGCATATAATTTTACTAGTTTTTGTGTTATTTATGTGGCCTAATTTAGTTTGCATTTTTTTAAATTTTAGTTTTACTTTCCCACATTAACTTACTTTTTTTAGTTTTACTTTCCCACATTAACTTACATTTTTAGTTTTACTTTCCCACATTAACTTACTTTGCATTTTTTACTTTCCCACATTAACTTACTTTGCATTTTTTACTTTACTTTTCCACATTAACTTACTTTATATGTATCAAATTTCCCACATTACATACTTATTTAAAAAGTGGAATCGAAAAATATTTCCAAGTAAAAATAATTTACATATATGTAATGTTATTTATTAATATAATTTATAAATATACATAGATTTCAAATATAATTATATTAATAAATAACATTACATATANTCTAAACTTTCCCTCTATACTCTATATGCACTGACGAAGCTATACGTATGTAGCGAAACATGTTTGCGGAATAAATCTTTCATCATCAGAGGTAGTAAATAGAATAAACAATAGAGATATGGCATATTATCTACTATTGAGATACATATATCAAAATTTAGAGGGTAGTTAGAGTGAGTTAACAGCATTTGCACTTTCAGCAAAACAATGTAATATTTACTAAAGAATACGTAGCGTCTAATGTTGCCAGTACGTAACAGCCTATTAGTGGGAGTATGAGAATTTACATGGCAATTACTGCTGAAGCAGTACAAGCTAGTGGTCATCAAATTTATGCTCATGATCATCTAAATAATGAATAAAAGGAGGATAATAACCAAGCTTAACACTAACTAAAATTGCATTAATGGATCCTGCACACTGTTGCCCTATTTAAACAAATAACTAAAACGTAAATAATGTACAAACAACCTGCCAATGGCAGAGCTAAAAATAATGTCTGTTCATGACGTCAACAGCATGAGCCAATGACAACTTTTCTGTGACGCCTAGCTGCAACGGAGTAGTGTGGCAATGGGAATAGAGAGAGAAATATAAACAAGAGTCTTTGGCTTATTGCTGATGCCACATGCCCACCCAATGCTGCACCGAGGGCATGTTAACAAAAAGTTTTTAGTGAGATGTTTGTTGTAGTAGTTTATGGGTATCATATAAGAGGTTTTAAAGTTCTGGTGTCTTCCCAAGTAATATCTGCAATGCTAAGTTGTTTAATTGTTGTTGGAATATATCATAGAATGTACAGTAAAGTTTATGCCATTTGAGAACTATCACGAGGGGCCTTTTTGCGTCCACATCCGAAGTGTGGGCCATTGCAGTATCAAGTCTAGCTTCTGGAAAGAAGAACTGGAACAGCGAAGCAAGCGATTGATGATAGTTTGTGTTCATATATAAGAAGTTTATGNACATGAATCATATGTTATCTATTGTAACATTTTTTTTTATTTCTGTACTAAAACTTTTGGAACACCTGGTATAAACTAGTTTGCATGTAAGAATATCTATGAAAATATGTCAATATATATATATATATTGCAGTATCAAGTCTAGCTTCTGGAAAGAAGAACTGGAACAGTGAAGCAAGCGATTGATGATAGTTTGTGTTCATATATAAGAAGTTTATGTTTTGTAAGATGAGTTCTTCCGTCATTTGATCGGGATTGTTTATTTCGGCTTGAATCATTGCTACAATTTTGACACAATGTGAGACATTATAATAGCAAAAATCTTCTTGGAGGAGATTGGCCCATATGATATCGTTGGTACCAGTGAATAATCAGGGAGTAAGTTATTCAATTTTCTTTTTGCTGATTTTTGTCTTTAGATTTATGATTTGTTGCCTATAATAGGTAGCACTTTTTTGTAAACATCCTCGGGATGATTTTTTGTGTTGATAAGAAGTCAGTAGCCTTGATTTCTGTCTCTTAGTTGGGTAGCTATGTCTTTAAACATTTTTGTACATTTGAAGTTCATTATATTTTGTGCTGTGTTGTAATAAAGTTTGTAAGATGGAATGCCATGTTTGATTGGCTTTGTTGTTTTGTTTTTGGTGTATGGCATTATAATTACTGGGATGCCAATGTGGAGAGGTGGGATACAGAATTCATTCAATATGACGATTTGGTTTTCTAATGGAGCCAGTGACCAGTTGTCTCTGTAATTTGCGCAGGATCAAATGTCACTGGGTAGTTCAGTGATTTGTGATCAATTTCTGAAATAACATCTAAGTTGGATGTTTTTGTGAGGGATTGCTTCAGTTTTTGAGGAAATAAGAAGCAAGTTGAGGCGCATTCAATGTTGAAGGCAAACTGTTGATTGGGTACATCAGTGCTTTTGGTGTAGGATTCCGCGAAGAGGTTCATCTTTATTAGTTTTATGTCTGATATTTTGTCAGTGGAAGCGGGCATGGGTGGGCAAGGTGGACTTGATTCACCTTAAAAAAACACAATATTTAATTGCAATCAATACTAATTTATTACCCCAATTTTGAATTAAATAAACAGATTATGGTATTACAGAAACAATGTACATGTAGATGTAAATAGCTAGTTTATCTAAAATATTAACAAATAAATACAAATATTACAGCAGTAAGTACAATTT
>CABFPE010000394.1:741344-754294 GCA_900660155.1 Hofstenia miamia | reverse complement strand
CCCAGAGGTGCCTCCACTTGAGGAGAAAAGCTTGCTTTCTGGTTAGCTAAGAAATGTGAAGTCGCTTCTTTCTTGTTAATTTTTACTACCCAGAAGAGGCTTCTTATCCTAGGCCCTAGTTTTAGTATGAACTTGGGTTAAATATATGCAAATTTGCTATTAAAGACAATTATCGTGTGATTGTTTAATCTTATCTGCACAATTTATCAGTTAAGGTTTATACCACTTATAATATTTATTAAAAAAATATAATAAGTCTGTGCATGTAAATTCTCTATTGTTAACGGAATAGAAACTTTATTTGACACAATACTTACAGGGGTTTTCGGTGACTTTGGACAGTGAATGGTTTTGGGCTAATATTTGAGCAATGCAGGGAATTCGGTATGCAAGTACTGTAAAATCACAGGGAATTCTGGACGCAAGTATTGGAGAACAGCAGAGAAATCTGTATGCAAGTACTGTAGAATCGCAGAGAATTCTGGACGCAAGTATTGGAGAACAGAAGAGAATTCTGTATGCAAGTACTGTAGAATCACAGAGAATCCTGGGTGCAAGTATTGGATAACAGCAGAAAATTCTGTATGCAAGTACTGTAGAATCGCAGAGAATTCTGGATGCATGTATTGATAAATGTCTGTAGGCATTCATGGGTGTCTCCCCCTACATATGCAGAATGAAGAATTTCTTCAAGACAGTGGGTTTTATTTAATAGTAATGTCTCAGGAGCTCTTTCCTTCAGAAATTGATTGAGCTCAAGTATTTCAGGACTAAACTTCACTTTTCTCCATTGATGGACATTGTTGAAGTAGAAGGACGTATTGTTTATGAGAAATGTTTTTCTTCCTTCATAATTTACTTGTATGGTACTAAAGGTTTTATAATTTGGCACTGCATAAGGATACTCAAAATTTAAATTTTGTGCACCTTTCCCCATCATATACAGATAGATCTAATGGTACCATGACATAGGCATCATTTGTTTGAAATCAAACACCCAAAATTTCTTGGCTTATTTCCCACAAAGGAGTAGGAATTTGAGTCAGCTTCACTTTGGCCCTAATAAATTCATAGTCCACTGCCAATTTCACACTTTCTGACTCCCAAGAACTTGAAGAAACAGATCGTATGTATTGTTGAGTGTGTGTTTTAGGTCTCTTAATGGCTATTTGAAACATACAAATTTCTTCTTATATGTACATCTCTAGGGACTGAGCTGGTTCCATCAGTTCTTTGTACACACTATCCAGCTCCCAACACTCTTCCATTTGATCAAAACTTGGACTAGCTTCTTCAGACATATCATTGGTTTGTCTTGGAGACATCTTTGTAAATACCTGAGCAACAGTCTAGTTTTTAAGTTTTTACTATTGCTGTCTCTGTTCCCTTTGCTGATACCATTTGTTTATAAAGACTTTTCTGAGAAAAGGGGATCTCTTGGACATAATTTCTGTCATCTAAAAAAAACTCTTTTGGGTTCATCTAAACTAAATATTAAAACAAAATCTATAAACTATTTATTCCCAGGATAAACTTGTTCTATACTGATCAGGAGGCCTACAATTATGGGTAGGATATGGTTCATGTCTCCACTGAATAAGGGCGGGGTGGGGACACATTTGTTGCTTCAGGTTCCATCAAAACCCATACTGGTTCTGGTGAACCTGGTGGATCTATAATTTTGTTTTCAATATGATTGGGTGGATTTATCATTGGACTAAATTGGAACTGTATATCATTTTCCTCATTACTCTCTGGGTCACTTGGATCAGCCTCCACCATTCCAATCTCCTGTTGGAAATGGGTAAATTCATTTTCTTCATAGGGTTTTACATGATTTATATGGACAACCATTAAAAGCTTGTGGAGATTTTTAACATTTTTCAGTTGTAAATTAACGTCATTGATAATGTTTAGAATTTCATAATATGGTGAGAAAAACTATTTTTTTACCATACCTGCTTTCATTACAGGATGGAACAACCAAACTTTCTGCCCAATTTCATACTTTCTAACTCTAACTTCTCAGTTGTAGTAATCCTTTTCAATTTCTTGAAATTTTTCCATTTGTTCACTTATCAATTTTTGAGTGCTACACAGACTCATTTTTAAATCTAGTAGGCACTAATTTACTGATTCATATTGTACCTGAGAATTACTACTTTCAGGCAATAAAAGTTATAAAGGAAGTCTGGCCCAGCGACCAAACAGTGCCTGATAGGGGGAAATATTAGTAGTTGTGTTGGGAAGTATTGTATGAAAAACACACTGAACTGAGAAATTTGTCCCAATCCTTTTGTGTGGGATCAACAAATTTAGATACCATATCACAAAGAGTTTTATTAAACCTTTCTGCTTGGCCATTACATTGTGGGTGAAATGTGGTGGTTCTGCATTTTTTTATATCTAGTAAATAACAAATTTGATGTATTAGGTTACTTTCAAAGTTACAGCCTTGGTTGGTTCAGCAGATAGTCTGGTAGCCCGAATTTGAAAAATATTTGATTTGCAATGGCCTTAGCAGTGGTTTCAGCAGAAGAATCATGTAAAACTATGGCAAAGGAATATTTTGTAAATAGATCTGTTATTGTCAATATCCACTTATTATTATTTACTGATTTCAGTAATGGTCCCAAAAAATCCATGGCTAATTTCCCAAAGGAGTATCCTGTCTTGATAGGAATGAGAGGCACCTGTACCACTGGATACTCTTTCTTATGGGCATTACATTCCTTGCAACTTTTAACAAAATTTATTACGTCCATGGTCTGTCCTGGCCAAAAATAACCCTCTTTTCTTTAAATATTGTTTTTGACTGACCTAAGTGGCCTGCTGCCTTTGCACAATGTAGCTGTTCCAATATGGCTTTAATGAACCCTACTTGAATATATAATGATTCATTTTCACGAAATAGTTGTTCCCACCTAGCATGTAATGCATATGTCTCTTTTGGACAGCCCTGTAACATCTCAATTGTGTGTTTTTGGGCTTTTTCCCCTAATTTCATGATTTTGATTATTGGTCTTATATAGGGATTATTATGCTGGATTTCTACAAATTCCCCTAATGTTTTCATTTCCTAAATAACAAGTAAAAGTTAGTATATGTTGGGGGTTATCAACATTGTCTAATTCATATAAGGGACCAGGGAGCCTACTTAGACCATCAGCATTTTGATGATTTTTCCCAGGCTTATGCTTTATTTGAAAGTTAAACTCAGCTAAATAAGCTAGCCACCTGTACAACTGAGGTGTTAAATCCCTGAAGTTTTTGACCCAATGAAGACTGCTATGGTCTCTTAATACCAGGAATTCCTGACCAGCTAAATAATGTGAAAATTTTTTAACTCCCCAAACAACTCTGAACAATTCTTTCTTTGTTGTTGAGTAATTTACTTCAGAACTCCTTAGTGCCCTGGATTCATATGCTATAGGATGTTCATTTTCCCCATCTAACTGAGATAATACTGCACCCAATGCATTATTAGATGCATCACATGAAAGCACTAATTTCTTAGAGAAATCTGGGTACTGCAAAACTGGAGCAGTTATTAGTCTAGCTTTCAACTCTTGAAAAGCAATGTCTTGTTCATGCTCCCATAGAAAATTTTGGTTTTTCCTTAACAATTTGGTTAGGGGACATGCAATATCAGCATAATTTGGTATAAATCAATAGTAAAACCCTGTTAGTCCAAAAAATGAGCAAAGTTCAGTTAAATTTCGTGGGGCTTGTATTTGTTTCACTGCTTTTATTTTATCTTGGTCACAACAGACTCCCTTATCTGTGAGCAAATGCCCTAAAAATTTGATTTCAGATTGAAAGAAACTGCATTTCTTGGCACAAAGTCACAGACCCTTTTTTTTAAGTTCCTCTGCAATTTTTATGAATCTTTCAAGTGTTTGTTCAAACATATTCCCATAGATAAGAATATCACCCAAATATACTAGGCATCCATTATTTAAAAATTTCCTTAATATAGTATTCATTAATTGCATGAACACATCCAGGGCATTTGCTAAACTGAAAGCCACTCTTAGAAATTCAAAGTGACCTTGAGGCGTACTAAAAGCAGTCTTAAAAGTATGTTCAGGCTTAATTTTCATATGGTGGTACGCAAAAATTAAATCTAGTGATATAAAGAATTTAGCCAATCCCACACCATAAATCAAATCCTTGATACAAGGAAGTGGATAAGTGGAAATAGTTTGCAATAGTCCACACAAATACAGAGGTCTCCATTCCATTTTTTATTAGAACTAATGGGGCATTATATGGAGACAAGCTCCTTTTTATAACTCCTAATTTCAACATTTTATTAATTTGCTTTTCAATTTCCATTAAATATGAAGGCAGGATTCAATGGGGTCAAATGTTAATAGGCGTTTGATTGTGTGAATTTATTTCCAATGGCAATAAATATGTGTCTCCCAATTCCTCACTCCTCAATGCAAATACTTCCTTAATTGAGGAAGTTTTATTTTTAAACATTTATTTTTGCATGGGTAACAGAGCAAATTTCTTTTGTATTATTTTTAACATGTGTGCTAAAATTTACCCAATCTTCCATGTGAAAATTTTTACTAAATTTGTTTCCTACAGATGGGGTATTAAAAGGTATGCTTTCAGCTTCATTATCAAAATACACCCTATTTGTACCATAATCTATATCCCTTCCCAAGATTAACTGCTCATTTAAGTCTTTGATTACAAAACAATTGACGAGATAATCTTTATTACGCAATTTTAAATTTACTTTTACTACACCTTCTACAGGCATGGGTTCATTATTGGCAGCATACAATTTTAGTTTAGTATTGCTTTCTACTTCTACTTTTAACACTGTGCAGATTTTACTGGCTAATAAAGTGACGGGGCTGCCTGTGTCAATCAAAACACAAATAATAAAATTCTTTATTTTTGCATCAATATGAACTAAATTTTCCGCAGTTATTAAATTCTGAGGCATTTACAACTGACCAGCTGCCCTGGTTATTTTGGTCAATCAGGGATCGCTTAAACATAGTTGTTCAAAATTTTCTTAAAATTTGTATTCTCTCAGGACAAGCTTTAGCTAGGTGTCCCTGTTTTTCACACTGGAAACACTGAAAATCCTCATAAACATTCGATTTTTTTCATGGGGTTTTTCGTTTTAAAACTCTGCTTATTCTCCGTTGTATTTCTGTAATTTGATTTTGCAATTTCTGAAACATAGTTTCAGTTTCATTTTGAGAGATCGTATGAACTTTAAAATTTCTAGACCTAGATTCAATATCTAAGGCTGCCTGAATTACTATTGCTCTATTATATGTAGCTTCATTCAAATTTTCAGATCATACTTGCCTTAATCGCAACCAAATTTCAGGATTGCTGATAATAATTTTTAGCAATAGTTTCATTAATTATATTTACTGGAATATTTGGGTACACTTTCATGGCTGTGAGATTAATGTCCTTGCTAAGCTGCATAAGTGTTTCAGATTTTTGTTGCCGTCTGTTTTTCAATAGCATTTCGTTAAATATCTGAGGTACAAACAAAAATTTTTCTGTCAAATTATTAATCAAATGATCAAAATAGTCTTGGTCCTTTATGTTTTTAATTTTTTCATCTAGAGAATTGTATATAATTCTAGCATTTGCTTTTAAAGATACTGCTAAATACCCAGCCTGTATTTTATAATCAGTACAATTATTTACTTTACATATTAATTTGAAATGAATTATATAGTCAGTCCATGTTTGTTCTAAGTCTCCGTAGGAGAATTTTTCTGGCAATATTATCGGATTTGTCGGTTGTGCCATTTTAAACAAATTTTTACATTTTGTTTATTTACTACAAAGAGAGTTTGCTTATTTTCCTCTTTAGCAAACTGTTTTATTAGTGCCCTAACACTCTTATAGCTTGACTGACTTAATAAGTATTAAATGATAATTTTTATAAATTTTTCTTGGTTTATACTGTAATAAATTCTTCTACCAAAAAAAACTGTTGCGCAGAAACAAATGGAGGCAATTTTTTTAATATCCCAAATTTTTAGCCCGTCGTCTGCCCAACTTAGTTTTGGAATTCTAATTTGAATTTTTCGTCCCGCCCAGAGGTGCCTCCACTTGAGGAGAAAAGCTTGCTTTCTGGTTAGCTAAGAAATGTGAAGTCGCTTCTTTCTTGTTAATTTTTACTACCCAGAAGAGGCTTCTTATCCTAGGCCCTAGTTTTAGTATGAACTTGGGTTAAATATATGCAAATTTGCTATTAAAGACAATTATAGTGTGATTGTTTAATCTTATCTGCACAATTTATCAGTTAAGGTTTATACCACTTATAATATTTATTAAAAAAATATAATAAGTCTGTGCATGTAAATTCTCTATTGTTAACGGAATAGAAACTTTATTTGACACAATACTTACAGGGGTTTTCGGTGACTTTGGACAGTGAATGGTTTTGGGCTAATATTTGAGCAATGCAGGGAATTCGGTATGCAAGTACTGTAAAATCACAGGGAATTCTGGACGCAAGTATTGGAGAACAGCAGAGAAATCTGTATGCAAGTACTGTAGAATCGCAGAGAATTCTGGACGCAAGTATTGGAGAACAGAAGAGAATTCTGTATGCAAGTACTGTAGAATCACAGAGAATCCTGGGTGCAAGTATTGGATAACAGCAGAAAATTCTGTATGCAAGTACTGTAGAATCGCAGAGAATTCTGGATGCATGTATTGATAAATGTCTGTAGGCATTCATGGGTGTCTCCCCCTACATATGCAGAATGAAGAATTTCTTCAAGACAGTGGGTTTTATTTAATAGTAATGTCTCAGGAGCTCTTTCCTTCAGAATTTTTGAAAACGTTCTCTTTTCCTCATTAGTTCTAAAAATAATAACAGCGGCCCATTGGTCCAACTAATGCTATTCGTGTTGCAGGCCTCATGTTATTCCATTAAAAGTTCGTTTGATATTATTAACTTGCCATTAATTTGTGTTAGTTTGAAACTAAATGTTATTCTTCTTGAAATATCGGCTTTAGCTTTGTATACATCAATTCTTTGCTTAAATATTTTCGCTGCCTTTCTTAGCATTAATTAAATTTCATTTGTTACAATCTTTTAATGTATAGTCGGTTGGTTAACAATTCCAATTCACCACATATAGCGTTAACCATTGCGCACTAATTATACACTTATGCACGGGTACTGTGCATATTTTCTACAACGACAAAAGTTAAAATTTCTACAGATTTCATATGAGGAAATTATCTAAATGTAGCATATATATATATATATAATATAAATATACATATATATATATATTTTATATATAAATATATAATATATATATATATATATATTATATATATCTACATATATATATATATATATAAGGGTGTGTGCGGGTAGAATAATTTAATTTGACTTTGCCCGTACTTCCGCACACGTAATAATTATAGTAGTCTGTACTGGTCAAATCTAAGGAATGTATTGTTATTAATTAATCAAGAAAAATAGAAAATGAACAAAATCTATGGTGCATTCCTGAAAAATTTATAACAATGATAAAATTAATCGAATGTAAATGTTCATGAATTGTCAAAAACAGGGATAACCATATTTGTGATCTGTTAAACATATCTGTTTACAGAATTAAAAAACCTTAAAATCTGTCAAGAGATCTGTTCAAAAGATCTTTTTATTACTACTATAATTTACCAATGTTACTAGTGAATTGCAACGACATTTACCCTTTAATGCTGAATGAATTTATTTAAAGGCATCATTTTTTCACAAAAGCCATCTCAACTACAATCCAATCGAATTCCAATCTAAGTTTGAGTTTGCAAATCCCATTTCTCTTTGCAATATACATAATTTCAAAGAAAACGCAGAAAAATCAGAATTATTTTTACAGAACAAATACGTTGGATTTATTTCTGAAAGTTTTGGACTACACTGATGCTAAAATACGAGATATATATATATATATATAATATAAATATACATATATATATATATTTTATATATATATATATATATATATATATATATTTGTGCTAGATAATGATAATTTACAATCTATAAATTGCTTATCAAAATATTTAAATAGCATAAAATTACAACTAAAGATAGAAGTTTGGTTACAATTGCCATTTTTAATATAAAATCGGGTTTTCTTTTAAATCTTTTGAATTCTTTAAGTTTTGTTATTTTACGAAGTTTCATTACTGCATATTTCATATATTGCATAAATAACATTTTACAGTAACAGTAATTCCACTAGGAATTTTTCAAAACCTCTGAATTTGCTAAAAAAATTGAGTGTTTTGCAAAAATCAGATTGATATTTGAAACAAATTGATATTTTTATATACTTCAGAAATAATTACTAAAGAATTTGCTATTTATATATTTAAAAATTGTAACAGACTGTTGTGTTTTGAAAAATTCAATAAACTATTTCTATGGAACACTACTGTAGGATTACACTTGTCTCGTTTGCGTTTTAATAATAAACATTGCCCTGTGCGCGATTTTGCGAAATTTGAATTTATTGTGTACAACAATCGACCATTGCATTAGATGCTGTCACAGCGCGATTTAACTCTAATCATTGGGATAAATTTAAAAGCCTGTCTTAACTACACGATTTATTTGGTCTAACTTTTCAGGAATTTGTGGAATGTAAACTTGCTCTGTCTTAATCGGGCCGATTAAATCACGTAGTTAAGTCGCAGCCCCAACTTTATCACCCTACTTTGTAAAGAAATTGTGTAATGCAAATTTGTTCGGTCTTATAAACACGATTAATCGGCCGACTTAATCTTAACTAAAAAACTGTATAAAAAGTATATGATAATACCAATCTAAACAGCATAATCCTAGGATTCTTATTTACAAAAATCTTTTAATGAAAAAAAATAAGTTAAACAAAATTGGTCATTTATTTGGAATTTTTTAAATTTTAAAAAAATGAAATTCCTTATATAGTAAATGATAATGGTGAATGTATTACAAATGACAAAGAAATTATAAATATTTTAAATGAAAGATTTGTGAAACTAGGAATGAATGACAACCTAAATACAAAGTTTAAACATTTCTATCATAAGCATCACAATATTAGAAAACATGATGATCCCTATAAACCAAGATTTATTACATTAGTAGAATTTTACAAAGAAATAAAGAAAATTTATTGGAACAAAGCGAAAGGTCATTGTGAATTTCCTCCTTTGTTGTTGAAAGGTGCCTTAGTTATTTTATTAAGACATTTGTGTGCCTTATTTAATCAATACTTGGCAGAATCAACTTACCCTGATTACTTAAAAATTGCTAAAGTTACACCAATATATAAGAAAGGAAGAAAAGATCTTACAGAAAATTTCAGTATTAACAGTAATTAATAAAATATTTGAAGAAAATTATTATTCAACCAAATTAACCTATATGTGGAACAAAATAAATTAATATCAAAACATTAGTTTGGATTTCACAAAGATACCTCTACAAATGATGCCTTACTTTATATTGTTGAAGACTGGAGATCGAAATTAGATAGGAATGAAAATATACATATAGCAAATTTTGATAGTTCGAATGCATTTAATTCAATAAACCATTTTATATTATTGGAAAGTTAAAGCAGATTTATAATTTATGGGATTCATTAATAGAAATATTAAATAGTTATTTAAGTAATAGATATCAGTAAGTGAAACTCAACGAAGAAATATCAAATTCATTAGAAATAAACCATGGAGTACCACAAGGATCAGTACTGGTTCCATTACTATTTAAATTATATGTAAATGATATGGACGAACAAATAATTAGTAATCATGTACAATTTGCGGATGATACTCTCATTTATTGTAATGATATTTTAAATTTAGAAGAAAATATCGAAAAATTGCATCATTCTTTAATAATAATTTGTTAAAACTAAATATTGAAAAAACTATATTTATGGTAATTAAGAATAGAAGAAATAAATCAGCATTAGAAAGTATTAAGATATGTAACAACATCATTCAGGAATCACCAAAAATGAAATATTAGGGAGTAGTAATTGATAATAAATTGAATTTTGAAGACGATGCAAACAACATCATAAAGAAAGTGGCGTATGGTATAAGATCAATTAAAAAAAATGGAAAGTTTATACCAATAGAATGGAGGGTAATACTCTTTCAATCACTTGTTCTATCCCATTTCTTGTACTCATTCTGTTTATTAACGAACTTAAATAAAAAAGCAAAATCGAAATTAGAGAAAGTATTTAAATGGGGAATAAACATAATTAGTAACAAAATTCAAAAAGAAATGATGTGTAAATACTATCTAAGATCATTAGAAGCTCTTCAAAATATCGATATTTTGGAAAAGAAAATTGAATATTTCTAATCATTTAAATTAAAGTACAATTACATTTGGTAAAACTAAGTATAATAGAAAAGTAATAAAGAACGGATTCCTAAATTATTCAATATTTGCTATGGAACAAAATGGATTACAGTACAAGAAATTAAAAAAATTATACAATAATATAGAAGTTGAAAAACATGATTACACAACAAAATATCAATTATCTGACTAATTATAGAATAAGATGTGCAGCTCAAGAACAATAATTAAAAATATTTATTAAGTTATATGTAATTTATAAACTTAACCAAGAAACAAACATTTACTGTCATAACTAAGCTCAAATGAAGAAAGTTGTATTATATATGTTCTTAATAATTTTGTAAGCTTAATACATGTATATGTCCATGAGAACTTAAATCAATGTTGTTGTTGTTGTGCCTCTAACTTCCAGGCTACTCTAATTATTAGGACTAATTTTTTTAAAATTTCCATGTTTCGAATCTTAGGGTTTCAGTGCTGTTGAGCATTTGTTCAATTGTGTGAAATATCTTTTTACTAAGGGTTGTAAATCACTTTGCCTGTTACTTAAAAACCTTTTTGTAACAAACATTTTTGGAACATAAAACCATACTAGAGTACATTTAAAACAAACCTTCTTTTGTAGAACTGTAAATAAAGTGATATTGATAAATAATTGAATTTTATCAAGTAAACAACTGTTGACAACAATGGAAGGCTCGCATCTGTTTTTCAAGGGCTCATACATCATCCTTGTGTAAACCACAATAAATGTTCTCAGTGTTTTGAAGCATTCGCACTGAAAATAAACAAGAACGGAACATTTATATTTAGCACTGCTGGAAATGTTACTTTCGCTAAATATCTGCTGCAATGAAATGAAATTAATTGGGTTTATAAAATTTTTTGACTAACAGCAGTGAAGTTATGTTCAACTACAAACAAACCAGGATTTCTTAACTAGTTGGAAACAGATATGCTTTGATAAATAGTTTTATAGGAATTGCAAGCTGAAAGTTGCGGAAAATAAAATTTCCTTTACAAAACGTCAGGGAGAAATTTGTTCCTACAAAAAATTACCGATTGGGAAAAGTTCTGAAGAAACTTGCCTGTAGTAGAGTTGCCAGTGAGAAATTCACATGCAAAATAAGTCGTATTATTTTTATTAGCTCTTCTTTCTTAAAGCTTCCAGCTATTGTGACTTTCATCTCAGGAAAACCACCAGCTCCCAGGGAGTTTGATCCAGTGGCGTTAAGCCTGAGGGTGGGGACTAGAGGGACTTCAGCCCCCTGTTTTTTAAAAAGGAACAATTAGTCGTCCTTGTATTAATTGTTCACAAATTTTATTAGAGGTCGTTGGTAAACCAAACTGTGTTCTGAAACGCGGTTTTTGGTGCAAACCAAAATCGAAATGAAAAAATTCTTGCTCTCCTCTCTTATGTTTTTAATCACTGGTGATTATTGATTCTTGTTAGTGTTGATCTAAATACCTGTTTTTATTTATCAATGCTTTCTGTTGCTTTTAAATACATTATCTATCTTGAGGTGAAAAAGCTTGCTTTCTGGTTAGCTAAGAAATGTGAAGTCGTTTCTTGTTAATTACCCGAAGCCCTAGTTTTAGTATGAACTTGGGTTAAATATATGCAATTTTGCTATTAAAGACAATTATCATGTGATTGTTTAATCTTATCTGCACAATTTATCAGTTAAGGTTTATACCACTTATAATATTTATTAAAAAAATATAATAAGTCTGTGCATGTAAATTCTCTATTGTTAACGGAATAGAAACTTTATTTGACACAATACTTACAGGGGTTTTCGGTGACTTTGGACAGTGAATGGTTTTGGGCTAATAGAGCAGCACAGAAAATTCTGTATGCAAGTACTGTAGAATCGCAGAGAATTCTGGATGCAAGTATTGGAGAATGGCAGAGAATTCTGTATGCAAGTACTGTAGAATCACAGAGAATTCTGGATGCAAGTATTGGAGAACAGCAGAGAATTCTGTATGCAAGTACTGTAGAATCGCAGAGAATTCTGTGTTGAGGTCTTTTCTGTTCGACCTCTGAGAAGTTTATAAAAATTTCAGTCCTTAACCAGCATTTTTGAAAACGTTCTCTTTTCCTCATTAGTTCTAAAAATAATAACAGCGGCCCATTGGTCCAACTAATGCTATTCGGGTTGCAGGCCTCATGTTATTCCATTAAAAGTTCGTTTGATGTTATTAACTTGCCATTAATTTGTGTGTTCGTTTGAAACTAAATGTTATTCCTCTTGAAATATCGGCTTTAGCTTTGTATACATCAATTCTTTGCTTAAATATTTTCGCTGCCTTTCTTAGCATTAATTAAATTTCATTTATTACAATCTTTTAATGTATAGTCGGTTGGTTAACAATTCCAATTCACCACATATAGCGTTAACCATTGCGCACTAATTATACACTTATGCACGGGTACTGTGCATATTTTCTACAACGACAAAAGTTAAAATTTCTACAGATTTTATATGATTAAATTATCTAAATGTAGCATATATATATATATATATATATATATATATACAGGGGTGTAGTC
>CABFPE010000394.1:706912-721725 GCA_900660155.1 Hofstenia miamia | reverse complement strand
TGAGTTTTATTTGCAAGCATCTGCTCACTGATTATTTTTTACTAAAGTTGTTATTAGGATGTTAGTGGTTGCTGCAACAACCAAAAGTATGAAACAACTATAAACAACGTAAAAACAACCAAAATTGTTATCTGGGAGTAGGCTATCCAGCCCTTTTTTCACCAATGTTAATTATTGATTACATGTAAACAATTAAATCAATAGCCAACTAAACAGAAAAACTCCTATTCATACACCTAACATAAATGCAGGTTCATGGTTTGGATCAAGGACCCTTGAGTCACTCCTGATGTGTTCCCAAACCACTACTACTGCATTTACTGATATAAAATCTAAAGATAAGATTTTCAAAGAATTTACTTCAACAATTTCCCAAATGATCTCTCACCTATTTATAGTTAATTTTCAAAAAGTACCTGTTGTTCAAAATTAAAATTTGTTCATCTGCCAAAATGGCTAAAAATAATGGAAGTGAATTCACCCCCTTTGTTTGGTCAAAATTTGACAAGTACTAATTTGCTATGTTATTACTGGGTTGCATTTACAAAGATAATCTGATAATTAAACTTAAATTGTTTTCTAATTAATAATCATAATTTGATCTTAGTTTGACTAATAATCTGATCTTCTTTCTTCATTAGCAGCATTATGCTTTGGATTATGCTACAGTAGGATATTGACTTGTTGTTGATTCTTCTTCAGTTTTTAACCTGTCATGGTCACCATGTAGCATCTGCTACCAAGCTTTAACTTAGTTTGTTTAATTCCAATTGAATGTAATTCTGTGTTAAGTGTGGGTAGGGATCTACTTTCATTAACTACTTTACTCTATTACACTTGTAGTTAACTTTGAATAAATCTGTGGTAATTGAACACTATTTGGGTGTGTATCAAATGTTGCAGTTTCCCTAGTTGATGGATCTTCCATTAGACCTCTGGCTGACTCTGATCTCTGAATCTCCTAACACTTAGTCATCTTCATTTCTAATGGATCATCTCCAAGTCTCAGCTCAATGAAGTAGCTTATGTGTTTCCTATCCTAACTTGGTGCAACCCTCAAGGCTGGATGTAACTGACTTAAACTCAATTTGTAATGTGTAATTTGTACTTGCAACCTGGCAATGTCACTTACATTTAGTTAGTAATACATGTTCCCTCTCATTATTGGTCTATTTATAGGTCTCCTATGTAGTCTAGGTAATATAAAATATAATAACCTATGATTGGTTATCCAACCATTTATCTGAAGTTTCATTATTGTGCACATATTGTTGTACAAATTGATAGTCAGCTAAACATGGAAAAACTCCTAATCATACCCCTAACCTAAATGCAGTTTAATGGTTTGG
This sequence comes from Hofstenia miamia, assembly GCA_900660155.1. Lineage (NCBI taxonomy): Eukaryota > Metazoa > Xenacoelomorpha > Acoela > Hofsteniidae > Hofstenia > Hofstenia miamia. The sequence goes on along the minus strand of CABFPE010000394.1, from coordinate 720,376 downwards.
ATCAAGGACCCTCAAATCACTCCTGATATGTGTCCTCACCACTACTAATGCATTTACTGTTTAGCTTGACATTCTGAAATAATAAGCTAACCAAATTAAATCTAAAGATAAGGTTTTTGAAGAATTTACTTCAACAGTGCTCCAAATGATTTTTCTCTATTTATAGTTCCAGATCAAAAAGTACCTGTTGATTTGAATTTTATATAAAAATATTGGAAGGCTAATACTCCCCGAAGTAATATTCCCCCCCTTTGTTTTGCCAAATTACTTCAACAAGTACTATTTGGTAATATTCTCTCTTAGTTGCATTTTACAAAATTAATGCTAAACTTAAATTGATTTTAATTTACAATTAATAATAATTTAATCATAATTCCATTTGATGTTAATCTTCTCTGACCAACTAATCTCTTTCTTAGTTTCCTTTTTGCAGCATTGATTCTTGGATTATGCTGCAATGGTCAGCAGATCTATCCTTTTTTTAGTTAACTTTATTTGTTTTGTCAATGTTCAACACTTGGATATGCTCTAGTTTTTTAAGAATCTTATTAGTTAGTCATGTTGTTTTGTTGTTTTTGAGCCTGTTTTTTCCCTCCATGTTTGACATTGTCTTTTGTTTTTAGTTTATGTCCACACCTCCAGTAATTTTCTTAAAGCCTTTGTTTGGCCTGTAAGCAATCTATTGTTATTGTGCCATTTTTTGCATTAACACCAGCTTTGTTGGAAAATCTGTAACTTTTTTTGATTCAGTAAACCATTTTGTGAGTTTTCACTGTTTTTCACTTCCAAAACCTATTAGGTGAAATAGAGAACAATACATGGAGAACTGTAGTGTAATATCCTCTACCAGGTGTTATCATGGTTTGTCTACTCTTACCTTGTAACATTAGCTGTGTTATTGTGGGTAAGGATTTACTTGTTGTTACTGCTTTACTAGTTTCTTCTGTTATCTTATGTAACCTTAATTAACTGTTCACTTTTTAGGTGAAGAAGCCATGTGGTAACCTCCATAGCAATCTTCTAGTGGGCATCTGCCTGAAGCAGATCTCCACATCCAATTTCACCATTCCATTCAATGCTTGAGTACCACTTCTCAGCTCAATCAAGATAGCTTATGTGTACCCTACATTAGCTCAGGGCTTACTCAAGACATGGTACAACTCAACTTAATCTCTATTGTGTAAAAGTGTTATATCTATTTGCAACCTGAAACTGTTACTAGTTGTTCATTCAATATTATATGTAGCCATTACCAAAATATATTGGCTTAGTTAAATAAATTCTATTCAAACAACTTCCTAACCTACATTTATAATTACTACATGTATGGTCATTATATCAGTCGATTATAGGTCATCAATTTAGATCTAAAACAATATTAAGATAATTCCTAAGGTTTGGTTATCCAACCATTTGTTGACAGTTAGTTATCTGATACATGTAGAAGAGAAATGCTAGTTGGCTAATCAAGAGAAAACCCCTACACCTAACTTAAGTGCACTTTCATGATCTGGCACAGGGACCCTAGAATCGTTCCCTGTGATGTATCCAGACCACTACTAAACACTGCTCAATTGGCTCAACATTGTATTAAATAATCAAACTGTTAATAAGATGAAAAATAAGAATTCTAAGTAAAATTCTTTATCAAATGCTTACAGTAAGTTTCAATGTATTTATAGTATTTCAAAAGAAGTACCTGTCAATTCAAATTTCAAACTTCTGCCAAGATGGCAGTGATAAAATAACATAAGCATCATTTTGTCAAAAGTATTTTTATTGACAGATACAATTATCTTTTTATTGACACATATTTTATTCTTGGTTGCATTTTACAAATTAATCTGAAATCATAGCAACTAATTGATGATAATATTTTTTAATCAATTCCTTTTTGATCTTACTCTCTTCTGTGATGTTTGCAGCTTATTTCTGATTATTTTGGATGATGCTACAGTATCACACAGAGTACTCCCAAAGTGCACTAGGCAAGTGAAGTTGAAATAGACACTGAGACCTTAAATATTCCACCTCATAAGAATACCAGATCTCAAGTGGGAGCAGAAACACAATCTAATTCAGGAGCATTAGCTGTGCTCCTCCCCTGCAATGGCTAGAGCAGAGCTGACATCTGTAGAGACCAACATATTGGATAAAACATTTGCCAAGAAAGAGAGAGCTTCTAGAGAAAATAGAACTGATGAGAGCATCTATTAGAAACCTAAGTGAGATTAAGATAAGTCAAGATGACCAAATCATTTACTTGAGGCAAACAGCAAGAAATTATCATAAGGTGAGTGTAGCCTGAGAGTTGAAGTTGGACCAAAAGGTGATGTATTGGCAAGATCAAGCAGATAGCACAAGAGCCATTGTTCATAAATTAATTGCAAAACAAAAAACTGAGAAGGAGAGCTTATAGGAAATACATGAAGTTGAGTTGGAACTTTAAAAACTAAGTTACAGCTCATGCATGAAAGGGAAAAGGAGTTAGAAAATTTTTTTTTGAGAGATTTAACTCCAAAACCATTCTGCCAACAGTGTCAAAGGCAGTATCATGTCAGCCTTCAAGTACATCTGATACCCCAGGGCACCAGTCTATCCATGAAAAGAATAAAATCAGCAAGAAAAGTTCTATGAAATGTGTTGACTAATTGTGAGTCAGGTAGACCCAGTTTTGTGGAGAGGTTGCAGCTAGGTAGGAATGGCAGAACCAGATGAAGAAGATCAACCATGCTGTAGCCATGGATGACTTGGATAAGGCTTTGAAACAGGAAAAAAGCAGTTGCTGGAGCTGATTAATAGGATGATCCTAAATAGATCTACATCACCAGTTGTGTTGCCAAGGAATGAGGTAGTACCCATAGAATCTGCAGTTATTAATCTTGAAAACAGAGATGGAAGCAAGAGTAATAAGAACCCAATCTGTTTCATCCATTTGATATTGCAAATAGGTCTAAATCTTCCAAAATTCACAGGGAAAGTTGATGAGAACACACAAACTTTTGAAGAATGGTTTTTCCTATTTGATTCAACACTAGTTTAGTTGAAAATTCATTAAGGAGCCATGTTAGGTCATTACCTACCTATCTAACTAGAGATGCATATAATCATTGCTTGACAATTGATTAAAACACTAAACTTGATTATGGCACATTGATAGGAAACTTGAAACTCCACTACAAAACCCCACACCTAAGGCACCAATGCAAGATTCTATTAGGGGAGCAGAAATTTCCCAAAACAGAAATCATATCAACATACATAATGCAGGTAGAGATGTTGTATCAGCTGAGTTGGCTCCCATCAAAATATTCCAAGGATTACCTTTTTGCCTACCTTCTGACAGGACTACTGTGACCAATAAGAGAACATTTTGAATTAATTGTGATCCTGACAACACTGTAAGAAAGTTGTGAGTTTCAACTTAACTGTATACAATACCATAAGAATTTAGGAAGATGCTTCAATATCCAGTTTTGTAGCATTGGTTTGTGTGCCTGTTAGCAACTTTACAGAAAAAGTAATTGATCAATTAACCTCAAATTTTCACAAGAGGTGCTTCTCTGTCCAATGAGGAATCCATTAAATTTTGGTGCTGTTCAAAGGACACAAGCTGCATGGTGGAGGTCTGCACTCTCCAAGTGCTTTTCTAGTTTAATTATAAGGAGATAATTGATCACTCAATACCATTACTGAAATATGCTAAGAAAACATTAATGTTAGTGTGGCCTCAAAATCTGCTGACATGCAAACCAGAAATAAGAGCAAAATGAGTGCCATTCATTCCTGAAAATGCAGCCTGAAAATCCATTACAAGAAAGACTTCAAAAAGAAGATCCTTGTGTTAGAAGATGGTTAGGGGTACATGATTGAGACCAAGACTGACAACCACTGAAGAGTTGTCAACCTAGTAGGAGCACCAACTCCTATAAACTGAGCACCTGAGGACATTTTAATACTGACTCAGATGCACTAAAAGAATGTGATATCAATAATTTTGAGTGGAAAAATCATCCATGCAACAATTTACACAGGAGCATGAGTGTCCATTATCTCTGATTCATGTTGCAGTCACCTGGGGTTTTAATGAGATAGAAAAAAACCACTAACACTAGGTTAATAGATGCTCCAGCAGACTATTTAACTATAAAAGGGGAAATTAAGAATTTGAACTTCTGGGTGGGAGATGAAGAATTTGTAGATAATTTTGTAATTTTACATACCAGAAATAACTGCTTACCTCACAACATAATATTAGGAGGAAACTTCCTGAAGAGAACAGGTTGTGTAATAGATTGCAGAAATTTCCAAATAACATTGAATGAGAGAATATTTTCCCAGCCATTTGAAGAATTGCCAGTAAAAACATACTATTGACAATAGTACAAGGCATGAGATTGCAGCCCCAACATTGGTGGATGGTTGAATTGGAATGTGAATAATTAAAGCAAGGTGACATTTTAATACAGAATTACAAGGGGAAAAACACATGACACATCCTGATGAACATGAATCTATATACCATCATGCAAGGAAGCACTAACACCATAATAATAAATAATTCAGGAAGGTATTTGACATTAAAAGAGGCACAAGTAATCATAGCTGCTACACCAATTATGAGAACAGTAAGAATATTTGCTCATTAATCAAGGGGAAGAAGGAAGATGATCCACCAATTGAGGGCACACCACCCATAATGAGTGAGAATATGTATGAACATTTAGAATGTGGAGAGTTAGAAGAGTTGAGAGATGTCCTTAAAAAGAATAAATGGGTATTCAACTATGATACAATAAGCATATGTAAGTTGGTGGGTGAACAAAATTGTATTGAAACTCTATTAGATAAACCAATTACATTGCCATCAGAAGGGTTCTTGAGAGCCTGAAAGTTCAATATGAAAACACCTGAAGAGAATTATTTGAGAACAAAATATTTCAGCTGAATATAAGTCCATATGCTGCTGCAACAGTTTTGTGCAGCAAGGGAACACATTTAGATTAAGCATGGACTACCAAAAATTAAAAGCTATTATGGTTAAGGATGTTTATCCATTGCCCTGTATCAAGGATATGGTATATGAAGCAAGTGAGTACAAATATTTATTGTGTCTAGACCACTGTAAGGCGTACTGGCAAATGCCCATGAAAAAGCAAGACATTGAAAAAACTGTGTTTATTATGTTGCATGGTTTGCTTGAGTGGTGGTACATGCTGTTTGGGTATGCAATTCCCAGCTAGATTCTAGCATTACAAAATGTGAGTATTGAAAAATGGAAATCACAATTTAGAGCTAGGTGTTACTGCAAGTAAATGTGTGATATTGAATACAGATGTAACATTTCTTGGAAGAGTAATAAGGCAGTGGTCCATAAAAAATAATCTGCAAGATTTAATTGATATGATTTCTGCACCATGTACTAAGAAGGATTTTCAGAGAATCATGGGTTTTTAGATTTATTATGTTTCCTTTATCCCAAATTTGCCAGGGAAAACAAAATTAATATAAAATTGTTACAAAAAACAATGTTTGTGTGGACCATGAAACAGGAAGATGAATTAAAGATCATATGAGACCACCTTAAAAACCATCACTAATTACACTGAATTACAACCTACTCTTTGTATTTGAATGTGATGCCAGCAATTGGAGCAACAATAAGCCAAATAGAAAACAGGAAGGAGTAGCTGATACAATTTTATAGTAGGAAACTGCTGGAGTGAAGTTAACTATGGCTCAACTAGACTGGAGATGTTGGCTCTAGTAGATAGTCTTAAAAAATTTAGATATTTTGTGCTTCGAAGACAATTTACAGTAAGAACAGACAATAGTGGCTTCTCTTGGCTTAGAAAGTTCTTGGGAGACTGGAGCAGTATAGTTGTGAGGTGGATCAAATACCAAATGGATTATAACTTTGAGATAAAACACCACAAGGGAACATTGCATAGCAATGTTGATCTATAGAACTCCTTACCCCCATACAAAGGAGACCTAGGAACACCTGAAGGTGAGGAAAAGAAATTATAGAGGAAATGCTTGATAAAATTGTGCATGCTGATTCAGAAAAATTGTCTCTAGATAATGGAGGGTACAAAAAGATGTTAGTAATCAAACAACTTTTCAAAGAATGTGAGATTTATACAATTAAAAAGTGTTACAGTGAAGTCAGTAGCAGAGGCCTTAATGAACAAATGGATATTAAAGTTCAGTCTTATGACATAATTGGTGATAGATAGAATGCCACAACAGCATACCACCCACAGGCCAATGGGGCCATGGAAAGGCTTAGAAAAATGTTAATAAAATTATGTCATATAATGACGTTTAGAGTGGGAGGAAAACACTGGAATTTTATATTAGAAATTGCAGAATTTTTCTATAATTTGTTATCAAATTGAGAAAAAACTTGATCAGCAGGGAATGTTGTAAACATTGAAAATTTGAAATGCACAGTTAAAGCATTGATAGTGTTATAATAAACAACACTAATGAATTTGAAATCATAGAATGTGATCTGAGTTACTATTTTGATGACTATTTATGATGGCCTGTATGAATGAGATAATAAAGAAGAATTAATACAATGAATATTACAAGATAGAGCAACAAATCATAAAAATATTTATGACCCAGATATCTAGGATTTAAACCTGATAACTTTATTTAGTAATGATCAACAAGATACAGAACCAGTAAAGACAGATCAAATGGTTGAAAGACAAGAATGTCATGCCAACACTGAGGCATGCAATCTAATCCAGCAGATTACAACAAAGAGGGTGAAATGTTAAATAAGAAACTACCTAGACAAAGACTAATGTTGGACATGAGAAAAGCCTTGGATGTAGTATTGCAAGCACAATCTATGGAGTTAACTAATCCACAAGTAAACATATCAAATATTACTGATGTAAATTTTTCATTTGCTTTATTGTTGTAAAGAGATCAAACTTATATGACCAATTGATGAAAAGTAGCTGAAAATAGTCATAAGATGCCCAAATAGCAAAATACTATCACATTGTAGAAAAAGTATTGCATGAAATACACATGTCATTGAAACTACAAGGCAGACAAATTGTTAGCACATGATTTCTTCAAAGAATAAAACTGTCAGAGATGTATTTAAAAGCAGCAATTTGGATACTGAGCATTTCTCTAACAGAAGATCAGTTAAGATTACCACTAAGCAGAGAACAATGTGAAGAGCTAAGTCATAAAAAGAAGTATGAACTTGTGTTATTTCTGGCCACACAGAGAACCAAGAATTGGTTATTGTGCTAGTAGAAAGAATACAAATGTTTGGGAAAACATCCCCAATGATAGTAATTAACATTACCTGAATTTGTTAATCAGATACACAGATATTCTCTGACACATTAAAAAAGTATATGTCAAAACATCAAGTGAAAAAAAATTCAAATTTTATGCTACTGAAAATGGACTACTATGCACAGAGTACAGAGAGCTTGATGATGAAAATAGATGCATCCATGCAAAAATATATTGCTTCAGTCAGAAAGAATGAAGTCTATTTGATGAAAAATCCAATTTTTCACACTTGGGATATTCTAACAGAAACATCAATGATACTTATGGTACATTAACCAAAGAACAAATGATAAGGTTGCCAGTAGTGCTTTACACAGAAGAAGAAATTACAATGCACCATAGAATATGAGAATGCTTTGAAGACACTAATATAAACCCTAAATTTGGATCTCTACCACATCAGACAATGCAGTGGCACATAACTGAAGAAGAATGAATAGCAGATTGAAAAATTTCCACAGATGTGAGTAGCTCTGACAGAATTTGAAGTGAGAAATGATAATGATATTGTTGCAATGATGAACATTTTTCTAACAGAAGCATTCAAAATAGAAGAAAAAATTCAGAAACCTGGAATAGCAGTAGCACTGGATGTGGAGTGTGCAATGGTAAAAATTATTATGAAGAAAATAGACATTGATAAATTAAAATAGAAGGGATTGTCTAATATGTTTTGGAAGAGAATAAATAGAGCATTGATGAACTACTTGGTAACAATAGGAACTGCCAGACTGGAGAAAACAATAAGAGATTTTAAGAATATGAAAAGAAGATAAAGAAAGAAATTTTTGTCTACTTGACCTCGTTTATTCCATATGTTTCTGATAAAACTGATGTGTTGAGTAAACAAGAGGAAACCTTGAGTAAATGTTGGAGTACCACATAGACTTAATTGTATAAATACTGTAACAGACACAATATGCAACATGAAAACATCTGTCTACCAAGAAACTTGGAAAGAATTAATAGAAGCTGACAACAAGGAGAGAGTTTATGTTGATGGTAAACTTACAATCAGTGAAAAAGGTGTACCAATACATTTATAGTTGATAAAAATAAAGAACATGATAAAAGATTTAGACCCACAGATATTAATTCTGTTTTCAGCAGCCAACCCTATAGTCTGGTTGGACTGCTAGGAAAAGAATAATTGCTATTATGATGTAAGTCATAGTGTGGAGATAATCACAGTGATTAGAGTTGGAGGACCAGATCCAAATGACTTAACAACAGAAGATGTTTCTATGACACATCTCAGTATTTTATGATTCAGTCTTGCCAGGGATGTTGCTATGGGATGCTTTCAGACACTTTTAATCAGAAACAAAAATAGATCAGAAGGAAGAGCATTAAAGTGATATTGATGTGCTGATGACATTGATGATAGCTCTCAAAGGTTTATGCCTGTAGCCAAAGCACTATTCGATATTTGCAAAAAGATATACAGTTTGCAGAATAAGTATGAGGTCAATACATATTTGAAAGACCCAACCTACATATTTTACAAAAGTTACAAGACTACAGAGATTGAAGCAAACAAAACAAATGGAGTTTGCTATGTTGTGTATTTGGAGTGACGAATTATCTGCCAGGCTAATTACTAATGCCTACAGGTCGTTGGCAGAACCTCCATTGTAACTGAATTAGTTTGCACTGGTGGGAGAATGTAATATCACTACAATTGGTGTAATAATATCTAAGTTCTGATGAGCCTTCCGATGCTTTTTTAATATTTAAGTTGTGGCTATTTGTCAGACTATGTATAAGTATTGTGCCATATTTTGATTAACGAATTTAGTAATTTCACCAAGTGTAGTTTCAAAAGTAATATTATTGCCATTTGAGAATTTTGTGAAATTAGCGCAGGAAATTGAATTTTAAATATCAAGTAAGATTGTTAATTTGATATTAATTCAATTATTAAAACGTAACAAGGATCATTAACCTTTCAGCATTAGCAATTGATTAATTGATCCTCGCCAATTCAGTTAAACGAAGGCTTTTAAATAAATGGTTACTATGGAGATCCTGTGTTATCTTTGCAGCATATTGGTTAGAAATTCTAAAGAATAGCACTAATAACATCATTATCCGGTTATTTCCTTATTGTTATTTATTGTTTTTTGATTTTTTATTTAAATATGATAAATCAAGCCTAGTGCCCATATGGCTTCAGGAGTAGTGAACTACCCTGCCAGCTGATCCTTGCTGTGGCCTCACTCTGAATGAGAACTAAGGATTCCAAATAGTCAAAAATTAATAATTGAGATGTCATGCGTTTTTACAGCATGTATATAGCAAAGAGTCTATTGAGGATGCAGAAACCAAAAAAGCAATTAGGGTTTTGTGTTCGTAATCTATTAATTTAAATGAGGTAAGGTACTAAAAACTGTGAAGGTGAGGTGAGCTAGAAAATAATACATGTGAAATAAAATAGTAACACTATTGAAACTTTATTAAACTTTTATTACAAATTAACTGTTGATGTTGAGTAATTGTTTGACGTCGGCTGGAGGCCACGCAGTTGTTGATATAGTTGATACGGAGTCAGATCAAAGAGTTAGAATTGTCATTACCTAAATTACATCAGTACTAGTCGTTTAATACACGTAAATTCAGTACTAAAATGCAACGATTGATATCTTTTGTATGCAGTAAGTTCAGTAAAGTAGGTCTACATGTACAATTAAGGACTGCCTGCATAGACAAACAGATATTACACTTGCTCTTAGCATCTTAAGAGCCCTAAAGCGCCATAAATTCAAAAACACTGTTTACTTCGTCTACACAGGGTGTGGTAACTGGTGTAATTGTAATTGACGGTGAAAACTTGAATTTTAAGTGTTTTCTAAGTGTTTCTCAGAGAATTGAAATATCAAATGAGATATATTAGAGGCGTGTGAAACTTCCAAAATTTTTGGGACAGTGGGATGGAATGATTGACATTTATTGTGATAGCTCAGAAAAATTCCGCATTTTAGAAATATTGTTATAGTTTATTGCCTAGAACATCAGTTCATTATCGTTGATACATCGATTTAAAACACATGCAGAAATATATTTGTTTTTAAATTCCTGCATTAATTAAGATCCACATGTCCTTAAGAACTTGAGAAATTTCTCTTTGGAATATTGAAATTTAATATTTAAGTTTTTTGATTATCATGTTTAAGTTTCTTTGAATTTTTACTTTAATTTCATGATTTTGTAAAGTGTTGCATGATATAAACAATTATATTATATTGTTTATTCAAAAATGAAATTCTCTGAGCATGCGGCTTAAGGTTTTACTATTACAAACAAAATAATGTTATGATAATGTAATCGCACTAAATGTAGAATCTTCAGTTAATTTCAGGGGCAAGGATAAATATAATATGGGATTGATGTGATATAAAATCGCATTACCTCATTAAATAAATTTGAGACAACTGCTTTACCCTGACTAAAATGGTTTCTGAAACAACATTCCATTAATATCTAATGCATTTAAATTTCTAATATATTATCTTTTAAAAGTAGAAATATAACCATACTTTTAAAAGTAAAAAAATACTTTAATGTAAACTTAATATTTAAAATTTCACTACATAATTTTGAACTTTGCTTCTTATAGTTACTAAACTTTTTTATAAAAATAAACTTTTGTAAGTTTACGCTTTATGACAAGAACATAAAAATATACGAGATAATGTTAACATGAGTAACTGTTAATTAAAGAAGTAATGCAAAGTTCCGCACAAATTTCAGGAAAAAAATAGATACTAATTCTGATTTTTAGAAATAGTAAAATCTCAAAATTTGAGAATAAACTATTCTTTAAAAATTTTTAATAAAAATTGTGCAAAACGCTGCTAAAATATTAATTTATTTGTAAAAAAAAATGTTGCTAATTATGTAGAACATTATTTGAATTTAGAAAGTAACAAATTGAATATATCATGAAAAAAATTATCTTGGTGGAAATGGTTATAGCTGCACACAAAACTCCCCCTTACACCCGCCATTGGACGAACTCTGGCTTTGCGCACTGAGCATCTGATGGAATTCTCTATTACGAGCAAAACAGAATAATTGGACTTTTGACTGACATATTTATCAGAACGCTGAAGAATTTTACAATTTTGATAAAAATCAAATTCTTCATTAAAAAGTAGCCATATTTGACAATGTAAGAAAGCGGGTGTAGTCATATTGTTACCCTAGGAAAAAAGGTTAGGGTATATATCGCGAATTTATTATTCCAATTCCTAAAATTATAAAAAACTCTTACATGATTGATTCAAATCAGTAAGATGCGTTATATTTGCACCTATCATGAGAACGTTCTTTAAATAAAACAGATAATATTTATGCGACTTACTAAAGCAAGCTTAACCCACAAATCTTTTGAAATATCCTCTAATAAATGTAGATTCAATATGATATCGCATGCAGAACAAATTTGGTATTTGAAGCTAATGACTTGTTGCCAATTATTCATTTAGATTATTTATTATTATAAATAACACTAGGTAACAAATTTTTGGAAAGTATTGCCCTCTCAAATTTTTTGAATGTTTACTGTACATTAGCATGTGTGTACCCCAGTGGTATACTTTATTCTGTCATAGTGTCGAAATTAACTAGGTTATCTAGTTTTTCTGAACAATCAAAACATAGCAGCATATTTCACAAAATAGAAACACATATCAAGGCTGAGTGTTTTCCTACCCCACTAAAGTTGTCATAGGCTACCTTAGAGACACATTTTATAAAGATAATTTATAGGGGATCTTGGTTAATCAGATATCAGCATTTATATTTTGCAGTTTGTGGCTCACTATTCTGCCCCTAATGTGATTTTTTACATTTTTAAGATCATAAATTAATCGGAAGTTATAGAATTTACTTTAACTACCTATAGCATGCTAAAAATGCTCATTGCTCTTAGACTTTCGTTTGAATTGTGTCTTTTCAGTTCGTATTATGTTCCAAATATAGTCTCCGATCATATTCAGATCCCAATGACCTTGAGACCTTGTCTCCATTTGTAAGATATCTTGATGAAAGCGCTCACCTTGTTTTTTGGAAACACGCCCAAGATTCGGTCGAAAAAACCCCAGATGTGAGTGCAAGTAGTGAAGTCTTAGTGACATATGACATCCCATTTAATTATACGCCTGCAACATATTTTCAACAAGTTCTTGAAAATGATCATATTTGCAATTTCCAATAAATCCTTTATTACCTTTCTAAATGGTATCCACACTTCCTTTTCAATTTCTGTAATGGTGTCCTCTAATTCTTGAGAGAGCAATATCTTGTGAATTTGTGTTCCATTGAAAAATTGAATTCGAATTTTTACTTTGCTTATTTTAAGAAACATAGTCTTAATAAAATTAAGGCATAGTCCATTCAAGTCTAGTGTCTTCACAAATTGTTTTGCTAAGCCTAATTTTATGTGTAAAGATGGGAAAATTATTCTATTGACATCAACAAGTGATTCACATAGGACATTTAGCATCCCAGACTGTAATTCTTTTTGAACTGGCTAATTTTTCTGACATAGTGGTATTCATCAGCTTTTGAATTCCACTGGCACAAAAAACAGGAACATTTGATATAGGCAGCTTGAAGCGAAGTTAGTAAGTCTATTTTAAAGTAACAAAAGAATATTAGCAATAATATTTATTGGATGCCTGTGCTGTTTTTCCCAATATAATAGCCACAAACATAATAAAAACTGTCTGGTGAATGTCTGTATTGTCTCAAAGAAGAAGCAATTAAGTGTAAGTAATTAAAATCTAAAGCAAAATATTTAACATTAATACTAACATTTTAGAACATAAACACGGTTAGACTAAAATCTATAAATACAAAAGTCAACATGACAATACAGCCAGCTAACCAAACAAACCAAAAATTAATTCTGAATTTCTGAGTAACGAATTAACTTCTGGTAAAAATGGTTGCCATTTTTGAAATCAGCATTTTTTGTAACACTATGTACACTAAAAAAACTGGGCAATTTTTTGTTACATCTTGTAATCCACTCTACTCTGGAGGGTATATGAAATTATCATTTTACTTTCACTAGTAACTGTATCAATAAATATATATATATATATATATATATATATATAAAGG